>VMDO01004660.1:48061-122256 GCA_007922755.1 Pedetes capensis | reverse complement strand
CCTTTGACCTATTAATTGGTCAATTGATCTAATCCTGGGGTGCTGGTCATGGGAGCACATTGCATAGCCTAAGACAGGCTTTTCACCGCCCATTTACTACACCCTCTTCATAGTAATAATGAGAGGGGGAGATGTTGGGAGCGGAGACCACCAGAGTTCTATACTCTCTTGGCTTCCTTTCTTTATTGAGAACTCATGATCTTTTGCATGACTGATGGCCAGCAATTAACCACAATAGGTTGCAGACCACCTGCCAGCTGCGGCCTTTGATTGAGATAAAATTCTTCCCCCGCCTACTTCCTCATTCCTGTGAGCTTAAAAGGACCAGTTTCATTTCAATAAAGTGAGACCTTGACAACTACTTGCTTGGTCTCGTTCTTCTCTCTCACCCATTTCTTTTCAGACAGGTCCCCCTCGAACCCTGCAAATAACTAGGGTCCCGCGGGACGGGACATTATGCAAAGCTCACAGTCTTGTGTGAAAGAAGCATGGTTGTCTCTCTAAGCACTGTCTTGCAAATTTTTTCTTGCAACTTCAGATTTTTCCCTTGCTTAGGCTTTCTGGCTCTCATTACTGCTTATGTATCCTAATTAAGTGAGGTTTGGGGTAAGGGTCACCTCAAAACTAATTCATTTCTTTGCCATACCCTAGACAGAAAAAGCCCATATAAAGTTGTCTTTAAAATATAAATTTCCCATCTTGAGTCACACCTTTTAATACAAATAGGAGATTAAGGATTACTTAATGCCATGACAGAAATAATAGTGCTGACTAATGATATATCTCAATAGACAGTTGCAGATTTTAGGGGACTTTTACTGTTATATATATATTGTCTGGGATATAAATCCAAAGACATCTTAGAGTGCCTCCCCGGCTCATGGTTAAGTTTTGCTTTGTTGTATTTCTCCTTCCTTTACTCAGAAACCAGATGAAATCATAGCCGGATGCTTATCGGAAGGCTTCAATCACTCCACCTCTTTGCTCTAGTACAAAATGAAGGTAATTTCTGACCATCCTTCAGATGTCATGGTCAGCAGATGCCACCTAGAGTTCAGTGCCCATGATAAGTGGGGAGGTGTAGACAGCCTGCCTGGCGTGCTGGAATCCCTGCTTTCTAGCACAGATTCTGCTTGAGCATTGGCATGAACCCCCCCACACACACCCTGCCACACACTCAGAAAAAAAAAAAAAGAATCAAAAAATCAAAACAGCTGAGCATGTTGTTCCATGCCTGTCACCCTATCCCTGAGAGTAGGTGGGCAGAGGCAGGAGGATTACAAGTTCATGGCCAGAGGCTGCCCATGCAAGCTAGCGAGACCCTGACTTGAAATGAAATTAAATGAAATTAAATGAAATGAATTAAATAATAAATAAGTAAATAAATAAATTGGGTCAGGGGTATGGCTCAGTAGTAGGTCACTGAGTCCACCTCCCCCCCAGGATTAGAAGAAAAATGAAGTATATATAAGTAAGAAAGTTTATAAATAATAAATACCAAAGCAAAACAAGACGGGTGGGTGAAGGTTCTGCGGGTGCGAATCAGTGGTGGAGCACTTTCCTAGCCTTCGGTTCAAATCCCAAGTACCAGAAAAGAAAAGAAAAATAAAAAATTAAAAAGAGAAAAGGGATGGGTACAGTGGCCCACGCCTGTAATCCCAGTGGCTTGGGAGGCAGAGGCAGGAGGATCGCAAGTTCGAGACCAGAGGCAGTCTGCGTAACTTAGTGAGACCCTGTCTCAAAAAGTAAAAAAAAAAAAAAAAAAAAAAAAAAAAAAAAAAAGGGCTGGGGGTGCACCTCAGTGGTACAGCACTTGCAGAGCATGCAGGTGCGAGGTCCTGGGTTCAACCCCAATTACCACAAAAAAAAAAAAAAAAAGAGAGAGAGAGAGAGAGAAGAAACACCCCACCCCACTCCACTATCCACCCAGGGACACAGCTGTGGAGGTTCTATCTAATCAGTTCAGGTGCCACATTTGTTCCACTTACAAGGCACTGAAGGATCCAAGGACAGACAAGGAATTCTAACTTGGAGGTGGAGCTTTGTATTTACCTCAGTGGGGGATGGGAAGGTGCAGATTCAGAGGAGAAAATAGTATATAGCAAGCTTCTCTGCAGGGTCTGGGGAGTAGCTAGGTGGGAAGGCTGCTTGCCTGGCATGTGCACGCCCACCCACCCATCCAGGGCCTCTGGATTCACATCTCCAGCAACTGGAAAAATAAACACAAGGCAAAATGGAAAAGCCCTCTCTGTTCATTGCAGGGGCTATGGCTGGGGACCCTGACTCTAAGTCCACCCAGGAAAGAAATTTCTTTTTTGGCACTTGGGAGTTGAAACCAGGGCCTCACACATACTTTCCAAGTGCTCTATCACTGGGCTGCACCCCTAGCCAGTCCATTTTTGTTTTTGTTGTTACTATTTTCTGTTGAGTCAAGGTCTCCCTAAGTTATAGAGGCTGCCTCTGTCCTCAAACTCATGATTCTCCCTCCTCCTCCAGAGTGACAAATGTGCAACAAAGAAGACATCTGACTGTGAATATTTGGCCCCTGTCCATCTCCTTGGTCCCAGCCTGTGGAATAATGTGTCCACCAGGTAAGAGGTAAAAGTCTATTTTCTTTACTTTTCTAATTTAAATCAGCAGAAGGAAAGTGTTTGGTTGGTATGTTTTACATTTGAAAACAAGTTAATGGAGGAGAAGAAAGGAGAGAGAGAAGTGAGAGACTGAGAGAGAATTAGAATTGGTGTTAATCTTCAGGTTGCTGGCTTAGAATTGCTAAGCATTAAAAACATAATTAATACATATGTTTAAGAAAACCAAAGGCAATAATTCTGCACACTAAGCATAGACCCCTATTGGGTCAGAACTTCTAAGAAAAGCTGTGAGATGTGGGTTTTCATGGGGCGTGGGAGTGACTCTGTGAAGTTTAGAGGCTATTTAGAGACCACTGTGAAATGTAGGACTGGCAAAATCTCAAAGCTGAAGCTGAGTACCATGGCTTGTGCCTGGCATCCCAGTGAGTTGCAACACTGAGCAAAACGAAGGTGAGTTCCAGGCCAGAGGCAGACAGCTTTGGAACTTAGTGAGACACTGTCTCAAAATAAAAAATAATGAAGGGCCTGGGGTGTGCCGCTCAGTGGTAACTGGTGGCAGCATACTTGCCTAGCACCTGAGAGGCCCTGGGTTTAAAACCTCAGAAGAAGAAGAAAAAAGGCACTCAATATGCCCAGAGGTGTGGTGCACCCCACCATACCTACCTATACTCCTAGCACTGGGGAAGCAGACACAGAAGGACATGAAATTTCAGGCCAGGCTGGGGTGCATCGTGTCTTGCTCAATCAATTCATTAATCAACCAACCAATCATTCAATCAATCAATCAAAATCCACAAGAAAACAAAGTCAGTGTGATAGCAGGTCTAGGTTACTTAAAAATTACTCTGGTTCCTTGAAACTAGCCCTCAATAAAAGCTGATAAGGGCAGATGTGTCATGGGATAGCTGGGCCTGCCAAAGGACTGGATTAAGAAAAAATGTGGCGATGCTAGGTAGCTGGTCACTAGACATCATTGTAAAAGGCCAAATTCAGGGAATTCCTGAAAAGGGCTAAACTCTGGAAATGCAAAATTACTTTGTACACCTACCCCTTGACTATAAAAAAAAAAAAAAAAAAAAAAGGTTTTTGCTTCTGTAATCCTGCCTCTACTCCCCTACCCTATAAAGCTCCTAATCACTGTGAGTCAGGTGCTGCTTTCTGAAAGTCCACGCCCAGGAACTGAAAGTAGCAGATCCACTGGTCTAAATAAACTTTTCTGCTCCTGATCCATTTGTTTGTGTCTTGGAGTATTTTTCTGGGGTAGAGCCGCTGGGCACAACATTTTGGAGGCCCCAGCAAGATCTCCTCAGAGCTCCAGACAATTTGGGCTTTCCAAGCTCTGGAGTCAGACCTGAGGGGGGTTACCCCCTGAAGATATGCCAGGGCCTCCGGGTTTCTGTGCCCTGGGGAATCAGATGTCATTTGGTGGTCAGGACAGATTGATATCCTCTGGAGGTGAGTTTTTGGCTTTGTGCTGCAGCATTTGTTTTTGGGAGATCCCGAGGGTCAGACGTGACACAGCCTCGGCCTCCGTCCTACTAACCCGAGCCGTCGGGATAGGATTTGGTTTAAATATGTTTCTGTTTCATTCAGTCTGCAGCTGTAGCCCTGTGGCATCCAATCCTGTCAGATCTCAGAAGCTAAGCAGGGTCAGGCCTGGTTAGTACCTGGATGGGAGACCACCTGGGAACACCACAAGCTGTAGGCTTGGGAGAAGGACCTGGCAACCCCCTCCCAAAAATCAATCTGCCATTGAAAACCCTATGAACAGCAGAGAAGTACTGACAATAGCGTTTCCCCTGTTGTACAGAGGGTTGCTATGAGTTGGATACCGACTCGACAGCACCTAACAACAACAACAACATGTTTCATTCGTTGTTGTCTCAGTTTATTATTTGGTGTCTGTCTGTTCTGTGTTAAACCCCTGTGCTTGGCAATGTTTAGCTTTCAGGTCATCCTTAACATCATGGGAACTTCATCATCAAAACCAGCGACCCCTTTGTCTTGTATGTTGTCTCACTTCAGATTTGCTTTTTCTCCACACATGGAAGCTGAATTTGGAGTCTGTTTTATGCTGAACTTCAAAGCTTCCCTCCACGCCCAGTTCCTCTAAGATGATATTAAGTACATAAAAGTTTAGGTTAAGAAAAGGCAAAATGAGACATGCTTTATTTTGAATTATATGTGTGTCAAGAATTGCTCTATTATCTTTTGTTATTTTGTGGTGTTTGTTCCCCTATCTGTATTTTGAACTAGTGCAGGGATTGAGAGGCTGCACTATAGGGAGTCTGCCTGGTTTTGGGATATGTGAGCAATATGATTAAAGCGAGATCCACCCACAGGAGCCTGGACTAGTCTCCAGCCCTGATGAGTCCTGCCAGTCGAAGACCCTGGGGAAGTCCAGGGCCCCAGGCTCAGTGACAGGCCCCCTCCCCTGAATCTGTGAATCTGTCTCTTGGATCCCTCCTCTTTTGAATGTGTCTCTCTGATGTCTGACTCCCTTCTGGACAGATTCTCTCTCTTCCTATAAGTCCTTCTTGAAGACTTGTTTTGCCTCTGTTGCAGTCCCTGACCTCAAGACCCCTTTGTCTGTGCAGATTGTGTCTCTCCTTTTAGGACGCTGTCCAAGCAGGTCTTGGATAAGGAATTTCAGAGCCTCCTCTGCCATTTAGGGTAGTCTCCTCCTGATTGCCTTTTTGCCAGACTACTATGTTTGCCAGAGGACCACTCTGACTGCTGGCATTTTCCTTTCTGTAAGAGGGTGAGCTGTCACACCCCTCAGAGGTCTGACTGATTAGAGACTGATTATGTTTTTCACCTTTGGTGGCTACAAAGCACTAAGCCTGCTGAGTTTTTGGTTTACCTTTTCTGTTACCCTGTGACATTCCCAGTGAGATTCTGGGGTCCACCCCTGGGAGAACTACACTTGGGTGACATTGAGTCTTTTGCAGGCCTACTCTTCTCTCCTGGGAGTTCACTCTTGGAGGCCTCATCTAGGTACTAATGATATATACAATGGGAATATCAGAATCTCCCTTTTCAGAAAAATCCCAAGCTCTTACCTTCCTTTTAGAGTCTGTTTTCTTACCCACCAGGCTACTTGGGATGATTGTCAGCAACTCTTGCAGACTCTTTTCAAATCCAAAGAATGTGAATGAATCCTGAGTGAGGCCCAAAAGTTGGTCCTTGAGCCCAACAGTGACACATTGCTGGACGGACAGGCCCAACTCACCCACGTTTTGCCTACTACCTGCCCCACCTGGGACCCAAACACCATTACAGGTAGGCTGAGTCTGAACATCTATCACCAGCGTCTCCTAGCCAGGTTATGAGGGGCTGCTAGGAAGGCTATGAATTTGTCCAAGGTAAGCAATATTCAGCAGGGCTCCTCAGTCTCCTGCTGTGTTTCTAGAATGCCTCCTTAGAAGCATACCTGTCTTATAGCCTATTGATCTGTATCCAATCTGTATCAAAAATGAGAATTGAAGGGCTATGAATTTGGCCTTTGTAGCCCAGTCAGCCCCAGACATTAAAAGACAGATCCAGAGATTGAAAGGATTTGAAGGAAAGAATAGGGAGGAACTTATGAACATTGCTCTCAAGGTCTGCAATAGCCAGGACTCCCGAGAAGATAAATGATCTCTCTCAACAAAACAGATAGAGGCAATACTAAAAATTCCCACCCCTCCCTCAGAGAAGCAAATGAGAGAATTTCTAGGTTCTGTGGGATACTGTCGACTTTGGATTTTAGGATCTGCTGAGATGGCTAAACCTTTGTATGCAGCCACTGCAGGGGCACACAAGCCTTTAGTCTGAACAGAGATGGAGCAAAAGGCATTTGATGACTTAAAACAGGCTCTGACTACAGCCCCTGCACTTGCCCTTCCTGATGTTACTAAACCCTTTCAGCTTTTCGTGGCTGATAAGCAAAGCATAGCAAAAGGAGTTTTGATTGAACAGTTGGGCCCACGGAAGAGACCGATTGCTTACTTGTTGAAACGATTGAAGCCAGTAGCAGCCAGGTGGCCAACATGTTTATGGACAGCGGCAGCCATGGCCATCCTGATGAAGGAGATTGATAAGCTGAATTTTGGCTAAGATTTAACCATTGAAGCCCCACATGCAATTGATGGGCTATTGCAAGGGACTCCTGAGAAGTGGCTCTCGAATGCCAGGTTAACCCAATTCCAGGCCCTGTTACTAGATCAGCCTCAGTTCCAGTTTCAAAAAGCCAGGGTCCTAAACCCAGCTATGTTGCTCCCAGATGATAACCCTACCCACCCGCTTCATGATTGCTTAGAGATTATTTCAGCCCAGCAGGGACATCAGCCTGATCTAAAGGATGTGCCTCTGCCAGAAGCAGAAGAAACTCCCTTCACGGATGGGAGCAATTTTGTCCAGGATGGAGTTTTCTAATGCTGGTGCAGCCATGGTAAATCAAGATCTTCAGGTAATATGGGCCCAGGCATTGGGACATGAGACTTCTGCTCAACGTGCAGAGCTTATAGCTCTCACTCAGGCCCTGTGCCTAACTAAGGGAAAGACTGTAAACATCTATGCAGATAGTAGATATGCCTTTGCTATTCTCCATGTATATGGAAAAATTTATAAACAAAGAGGTCTATTAACTCCAGAAGAAAAAACTGTCAAAAATAAGAAAATTTTGGGACATTTGGAGGCTGTTTGGCTACCTAAATGAGTGGCAGTTATTCACTGCAAAAGGGACATCAAAAAGGAGACAAGCTAGAGGCAAAGGAAAACCGAACAGTGGACTGGGCATCTAAAGAAGCTGCATTAAAACCAGTGGGGACTGAGGGAATGATGCCTTTAATCCCAGTCTCAGTTTTCCCAGAAAAACCTAACTACTCAAAGGAAGAGGGTGGAACTTACCAAAATAAAAATTGGACAGAAGACTCTAGAGGATGATGGAGACACCCTGATGGGTGCTATGTGCTCACTAAGGCTTTAGGATGCACCTTGATTACTCAGATCCACCAAGCCTCTCACTTGGGGACTACCAAATTAGGTCAGCTTGTCACCACTCGACTTGGGATCACCTCTATAGCTGAGGACATTACCTCCAGATGTGCTTCATGTGCCCAGTTAAACGCCGCCAGATGAACGTCTAAGCAACAAGGAGTAAGGTACCAGGGTAACCAACTGGGAGAACATTAGGAACTAGACTTTACAGAGATTAAAAGAAGCTATTATGGTTATAAATATTTACTAGCGTTTATTGACACCTATTTGGGATGGACTGAGGCATTTCCAACTAAGTCTTGGACAGTGCAAATTGTAGTAAAGAAATTAATATAAGAAATAATCTCTCGATTTGGCCTCTCATTGTTTCTGGGGTCGGACAATAGCCAGGCCTTCATGGCCAGAATTTCTAAATTAATTAGTAAAGCTTTAGATATAGATGGGAAACTCCATTGCATGTATAAACCACAGAGTTCAAGAGAGATAGAAAGGATGAATAGAACTTTAAAGGAGACTTTGACTAAATTGATCTTGGAGACTGGCACTAGGTGCCCTGACCTCCTACTTTCACTCTTATGTGCACGAGATGCACCTGCACATCCCACACGAGGGACCCTGCAAACTTGCTGGCACAGCATGATGATGTTACCTCTTGCAAGCTGTAAACTTGTGTCACCAGGACCTTTCTAGAATGCTTGGAAACATAATTCTGGGTTGATTTTTCCTTATTTCCTTCTAGTTATTTTAATTATGTAATAATGATGTTAAACTTAAAGATGTGCAAATGAATTTGTAAAAGCTTAACAAGGAATCTTTCTGAATATTTGTTCTATGTTGAAACTATCTGTTTTTGTTTGTTTGTTTTGTTTTCTGACTGTCAGAGGAATCCATGTGAACTGAAGGACACAGAAATCCAGGAACTTAGGGAAATTTGGAAAGGATTATGTAGGTATTTGACAGAAAGTAAAAAGCAAGTTTGGAAGAAGGCCTATGTGGAAGTGAGAACTGAGGGATGAAGAAAGTGGAATAGCTGATAAGCTGGTGGTAGAAGAGGAAGATGTATTTGCTTATAACTGAGTTAAAAGCATTCAATGTTGAGATGTTAAATAGGAAACTGGCCAAACATGGACTAATATGTTATATGAGGATGGAAGAGGAAAGTATGATGATGGAGGTGATGACAAGAGAGGTAGTTATAAAGATGGTGATGATGGATATAATAAATTTGGAGATAATGATGGCAAATATGGTGATGGTCCTGGTTATAATAATAGAGGAAGCTATGGTGATGGTTATAAATTTGATGATGAAAATGATGGATATGATAATAGAAAATTTAAAAATCAAAACAAAACAAAAGGCTATAGTTCTTAGCAGGAGAGAGAATGAGGAGTTGTCAGGAAAGCTACAGGTTACTTTGAGACAGTTGTCCCAAATGTGTTAGAGGAACTGTAAAAATCTACCACAGAAGGAACAATGATTCATAGTCAGAAAAGTAATTGCAACTTAAACAGGAAACCCTTCTTGCTCAGGACTGTCAGCATGGTTTGAAAAAAAAATGCAGCTATTGATTAATGCAATGTAATGTCAATTAGATGTACATTTCTGAGGTCTTTTATCTGTTGTAGTTTTGTCAATTTTCATTTTCATTACACCAGGTATATTGACCTGTAAATTATGGTAATGGGTCCAGGAATAAAAAATTAAGGAATTTTTAACTTTTAAGAAAAAACATTTACAGACTAAGTACAATAAGGTTACTGAAGAAAAAAAACTGGTACCAATCTCTGTTCTTGTGGTCTCCCTGGTTGACTACTTTATTGTCTGCTCTAGCTGGCCCTTTAATATTGTTATTAATGACAGTCACTTTAGGGACCTGCATAATTAATAGGATAATGCTTTATGTAAGAAAACAAATTTCGTCTGTGAAACTGTTAGTGTTACAACAACAGCCTAGGTACGATCCTGATCCTGCGGGTCCAGATCAGCACCAAGAGTAAATGATTTAATTCATGTAATTAAAACCAGTGGGGAATGTGATAGCAGGCCTAGGGTACTTAAAAATTACTCTGGTTCCTCCAAACTAGCCCTCAATAAAAGCTGATAAGGGCAGATGTGTCATGAGATAGCTGGGCCTGCCAAAGGACTGGATTAAGAAAAAATGTGGTGATGCTAGATAACTGGTCACTAGATATTGTTGTAAAAGGCCAAATTCAGGGAATTCTTGAAAAGGGCTAAACTCTGGAAACACAAAATTACTTTGTACCCCCACCCCTTGACTGTAAAAAAGAAAAGGTTTCTGCTTCTACTCCCCTACCCTGTTGTTGTTGTTGTTAGGTGCCGTCGAGTCGGTATTCGACTCATAGCAACCCTCATAGGGTTTTCAATGTCTGACTGTTTCGGGATTGCCTTGGGAGTGGATTGCCAGGCCCTTCTCCCATTTTTGCGGTGCTGGGAATTGAACTTGGGTCCTCAGAGACTGCAGCACAGCGTTCTACCAACTGAGCTAAATCCCAGCCCCCCTACCCTATAAATCTCCTAATCACTGTGAGTCGGGTGCTGCTTTCTGAGAGTCCACTCCTGGGACTGAAAGTAGCTGGTCGGCCAGTCTAAATAAACTTTTCTGCTCCCGATCCGTTTGTTTGTGTCTTGGAGGATGTTTCTGGAGTCAAGCTGCTGGGTACAACACCACCAAAAACAAAACAAAATAAAGTCAAAAACTACATAAGTAAATAAATAAATGGAACCAAATTGACTTAAAAACCAGTACAGTATTTGTCCTTCAATGCCTGGCTTATAATGTCTTGCAAGTTCACCCATATTGTCACAAGGGACAGTATTTGCTTCTTCTTGAAAGATGAATAATATTCTACTATGTGTGTGTGTGTGTATATATATATACCATATTTTATTTATTCATTCATCCATTGATGGACACTTAGAATCATTCCATATATTACTGTTGCGACTATTGCATCAAGGAACATGGGAGTACAAATATCTCTGACATTTTGATTCCATTTCTTTTGGATATATTCCCAGTAGTGCAATTGCTAAATCATATGGTAATTCTATTTTTAATGTTTTGAGAAACTTTCACACATAATGTCCATATTGATTTACATTTCCATCAACAGTGTCCACGGGTTCTCTTTTCTCCACATCTTTGCTAATATTTATTATTTTTTTCTCTTTTTGATAATAAGCATTCTAAAAGATATGAGGTTTTTATCCTTCATTCTGTTAATATGGTGTATCACATTTATATATTTGTGTCTGTTGAACCATCTTTACATCTCTAGAACAATCCCACTTAATCATGGAAAATGATCTTGTTGATGTGGTGTTGAATAAGATTTGATAGCATATTGTTGAGGATCTTTGCATCCATGTTCATTGAGGATAATGATTTATAATTTTCTTTTCTTGGTATCCTTGTCTGGATTTGGTATCAAGGTAATGTGGCTTCATAAAGTGAATTTAGGAGTACTCCCTCTTCAATTTTTTGGAAGAGTTTGAAAAGTATTAGTACTAGCTCTCCGTTCAATGGCTGGTAGAATTCCACATAGAAGCAACCGTATGCTGGGCTTATCTTTAATAAGATCGTATTTATTTTGATTGAATATAATTATGTTATTGTGCAAGGGCTCACTGCCCAGTACTTACAGAAGCCAATACTAAGCCACCAAATTTTTGCAAAAAGAAAAACCTCAATTGCAGGGCTGACAAGGAAGTCAGTAGCTAAAATCTCAAGTCTGCCTCCCTGATAGGTTGGTAGTGGGGGAATTTGTGGGGAAAGAGAGAAGAAAAGCTGCTTGTTGGGTAGATAAAAAGAAAGATACATGTTTATTTTTAAGGAGAGTTAGGTTCTGCATGGGAGATTTTGATCTTGTGACATCGTTGATCATATAACCTAGCTTCTGTTCCTGAGCATTCTTGAAAAGTTGATTCCATTAGTGAAGGGCCATGAGGTTTTTCCAGAAAGACAGCTTAAGCTAGAAAATTTATGTCTGGGTATGTAGAGGCCTTACATGATTTCATTTACTTGTTATTGTTCTGTTTTGGTGTCCTGTTGCTCCATGACTCATTCTTGGTAGGTTGTATGCATCTACGAATTCATCCATCCCTTCTAGGTTATCTAATTTCCTCTTATAAGGTCATCAGTCAGATTGCACTAGGTCCCATCCTGAGAGTATTATTTTCACTTAATCACTTAATCATTTCTCTACCAACCCTATATCCAACACTAGTCACATTCTGAGACATTGAAGGCAAGGGCTTCAACATATAAATTTTGAGGAGGGACATAATTAAGTCCATAACATCATTTAGGATCCAAGGGGTTTACATGTTGCCAAGGCTGGAGGGCAGTCCAACCCTTGGTTGTCAGGGCTGCCCTTCGTCAATGCTAGCATGTCCTTCAATATTCTTTCCCTCTGGTCTTCTGTAGATTTCTCATGTAGGTAGATATCACCTGAAATGTCCCTCATTAATGGTTGCAAGACTGGTTCCATTCCACACTGGGCCACTGGAAGCACCATGAGGAGGGCTGATGGCCTTCCAGAAATTCTACTCTCTCTGTGGGCACAGGGGAACCTGATGAGGGTGTCTCAGGCCCCTCACATATGTACCCCATGTCTCACCACCTACTGGACTTCACGTGCAAGTGAGGCACTGGCCAGTGTCCTTACCATTCACACAACACCTCATGAGTATCTGTCACCCACCTCCAGCTGTGGGCTCACTGGGGGATGGAGATGGTAGCGCAATCAAGAAACAAGGCCCATTTTCTCAGATTCTCACCACATCTAAGCCCTCATTACTTCCTCTTTCACCACACAGAGACCCACCCTGCAGCAAGCAGGAAGATCTCTTTGTGCTCCTGGGGCCTGGCAGCTTTGCTGTATCTCAGCAGAAATTCTCCCAAGCATATTGCCTGGACATCTGTCCTTTCCATTCTCCTTAGTAGCCTTTATCTTTTGAAACTCTGAACTCATATCTTTTTCCTTTTTTCTTACTTTATGCCAAGAATCCTTCTCTTGAGGCAATAAATACAAAATGGGTAACTGAAGGTGAAAGGTTGTTGTTGTTGTTGTTAGGTGCTATCAAGTCATACCCAATTCATATCGACCCTTAGGGTTTTCAATGGCTGGTTGTTTGGGGAGTGGATTGCCACATCCTTGTCCCATTTTTTCAGTGCCGAGGATTGAAGCCGGGTCCTCAGAAAGTGCAGAGCAGCGCTCTACCAACTGAGCTAAACCCCAGCCTGCAGTGAAAGGGTAGGGCTGCATAAAAAGAAATAAGTCTGAGAAAATATAGCAGCATTTCAAAATCTTACCTTACTGTATTTAGCTGTTGCTTTTATTAGTGAAATTGCACCAAACAAATGATGTGGCCTCACAAAGGAGCCTTTATCAGCAGACTATATTTGTGCACTCTCTGCCCCTGGAGAGGTTGAAAACAGGCAGATCCACATTCTGTTCCCCTATTCCATATGAGTAGCCCAAGTGGGCAATATTGGATGCCCAATTTGTGACCTCAGATGATCAGAAAAATAATTTGCCAAGAATTCTGGTTTCGAAAGCTGGGCACGGTGGCGCACGCCTGTAATCCCAGTGGCTCAGGAGGCGGAGGCAGGAGGATGGCAAGTTTGAGACCAGAGGCAGTCTGCATAACTTAGCAAGACCCTGTCTCAAAAAATAAAAAAATAAAAAAAAATGGACTGGGGGTGCAGCTCAGTGGTCCAGCACTTTCAGAGCATGCAAGCATAAGGCCCTGGGTTCAACCCCCAGTACCGGAAAAAAAAAAAAAAAAAAGAATTCTGGTTTCAACAAGCCAGTGTTTTGAATAGTAGCTAATTGCATCAGTTTCACCTTTATGTAATTAAAATGCCACAGTGTCTCAATGCTCTGAAATTTCCAACCATTCATTAGACAGCTCTGTGATTGAAGTATGGTGCTGCTATTTATTTTTAACTAAATAAGAAGCAAATTTTATAAAAGTTAGCAAATTTCTTATTGTGTAGATTTAAGTAGGTTTTGTCATTCTGTGGTGCCATCAAGTCATGTCTCACTCATACCAACCCTCATAGTGTTTTCACCGGCTGATTGTTTTGGGATTACTTCAGGAGTGGATTGCCATGTCCTTTCCCCATTTTTAGCAGTGCTCAGGATCAAACCTGAGTCCTCAGAGAGTGCAGAGCAGCGCTCTACCAACTGAGCTAAAGTTTTTTGTTTTTTGTTTTTTCCTCCTTATTTAATCAGGGCTGGGGTTAGCTCAGTTGGTAGAGTGCTGCGCTGCACTCTCTAAGGCCCTGAGTTCCATCCCTAGCACCACAAAAGTGGGAAAAAGACCTGACAGCCTACTCCAGAAACAATCCTAAAATAATCAGCCATTGAAAACCCTCTGAAGATCACTATGAATTGGACCCTACTTGAGGGCACCTAACAACAATCCTATTTAATCAGGAGAAGTGAAAGTTTGATTGCATTTCTGGTGTCCTACATCCTGTTTTTTTTTTAAGAGCAAAATACATAGATATTTCATGTGGATGTGAAAATATTCTTTCCCCAAAAGCAGAAGTATAGTCTATTTAGATAAAATAAGAGATTGCGTTATGAAATACCCATGAATAGAAACCACAGATAAACAGATGTGCAAAACCAAGCAAAAATGAAATTTTTGATTTATAATCACAAGTAAACTGAAATCATTACTTTCATTTCTGTGACGTTTTAAGGCTTTCATTGTTAATTTTTCACAATTTTACATTATTTCAGTGATAATATTTTCTGAGTTTTACATTACTGTTTGGTAACTTACTTTGCAAACTCTTGTGTACTTTATAAATGTATTATTTTTATTATTCTCAGTGAAAGACCTACAAAGAAGGTTTCAAATATTTACATTCCTGATATACCCTGATTAACTCCAAGATGAAAAATCTTAGTCATATCACAAGGTCACCTTTTCCATCTCTAGGTAGGAAAAGAAAAAGTAAACAACAACTTTTAGTGTACTTTTACAAACATAGACTTAGCATGTCTTTGTAAAGTCTAAAATTAAGTTTAAACTTTCCATCCCAAGTCAATTCTATCCTTATAATGTAATATTCTCCCCTTCATTTCTAATAAAATTTTATGAGGACAAGCTTCAAAAATGATGTCTAAGATTTGTATATCTCAAAAATAGCAGCTAATTTCACTCCATATTAAATCACTTATAGACTTGGCAATAACTTTTAATTTGTTAAAGTACAATATGGGTTATGTTTGTTTGTTTTTGCAGTACTGGGTGGTTGAACCCAAGGCCACACTGATGCTAGGCAAGTGATCCACCCCGAAGCCACACTCTCAGCCCCATTTTTAAATTATTATTTTTATATTTGAGACAGGGTCTCACTAAGTTGTGCAGGCTGCCTTTGGCCTATGGCCTTGAGCTCTCAATCCTTCTCCCACAGCCTCCCAAATTGCTGGGATTACAGGCATACACCACAGCACCTTGCTTGAGTTTTAAAAATAATAATCTATATTATTCTCAAATGAATTTTCAAGTTTCATGAAATTATTTATTTGCCTAAGCCAGCTACTTCAACTGGCTTTAGCAATCTCTGTTTTCTATTTTCAGAGGAGAATTTAAAAAGGAAATGGTTCTACATTCAAATACTATATATTTTAACCCTATTAGTCCCTCAAAAGAAAGAAGCAGGCTTTGCAGCATTGGCCACCTTAATCTCCCCATGCCTCACCCCTGTTATTACCATTAAACCACATAATATCCACCATTGATCACCCAGCCCCCATTCCCTCTCTTCTGTCTTATTCCTGGGAACCTGATCACCCTGGACCAAACCTACAATATCCTCTCCTGTCTCAAAGATCCAAATATCTCAGCCTACATTACTGTCTACACATCTCTTGGAGTATTTATCTATTTTGCCATTGTATTATACTTATTTTTGAACAGTTATCCTTTATTTAATGATACATTCCTGTTTGGGGAATAGCCAGGTCCTATGTATCTGCCAGCACAGTGCCCAAAGAACATGATAGATATACATGTTTCCTATTGAATATACTGTGGACGGCTCAAAGAACCAACAGATCTGTCCTAGAAGAAGTGCAACCAGAGCACTCCTTGGCAGCAAAGATGGCCGGACTATGTAGTTTGGGACATGTAGTTGGGAGGGACCAATCCATAGAAAAGGACATCATGTTTGGAAGCGTGGCAGGTCAACAACAACAAAAAAGGAAACCCCTCAAGTGGGTGGACTGACACAGTGGCTGCAACAATGGACTTAAACATAAATAAGATCATGTGCCCGGCACAAAATCAGGGAGTCTTTCCTTCTGTTGTATGTAGGGTTGCAATGAGTCAGACTCAACTCAATGGCACCTTATAACAACAACAATAGAGTGAACAAATGCATGAATAGGTGGATGAATGAAATATTTAGTGTATGTTCTTTCAAGTAAAATACACATAATATCAGTATACATTTGTAATTAAGATGTAAAGAGAAAAATGAGTTATAAAAATTACACTACAGAAAATAACAAAAGCATCTTTTAAAACACTTGAGAGACTTCTTTTGTTCAAACTTAGATAATATAAGCCTTCCCATTAAGATGCTGCTTCCTCATTGGTTTGTGACGAAATATGAGTGCAATTTCCTGTCCCCTCAACAGTGCTGGTTTCTCTTCTTGAAGGAAGATTTATCGGGCTCCTCGGATAACAAAAGCATCACTCCAAGAAACAGAGGTAAGGATAAGATTTAAAACTAGAAAAATGTTTTAATGTAGATAATGAACATATTGTCAGCAAAGGTCACAACATTTTATCTGGCTTAGGCTGTGCAAATGCAGTAATACAAAGCATTGTGAGAGAGAAAAATGAGGAAGACACATGGTTTCCTCTGCTTTGAGCAGTGGTAAAGAGATGTCAAATTTTAAATATAGAACTAGTTAAGTAAAACTATGGATATACAAAGGGAGAATGTGCTCCATTTCTTTTTCAGGAAACAATGTATTGGCAAACTGCGTGGTTTAAGAAGATTTCTGCCATCTCCTAGCTGTGGAGCTATCTGACACTATTTCCTCATCAGTGCAATGGTCCAGTAATACCTTTTATATCACCAGAAATAATGTGCAGCTAGGAAATAAGCATCAATTATAATTATTAATAATTATCACAGTGCCTGAAACATAGTTGAGTCTTAATAAGTAACTAGTAAACACAAATGAAAGCAAGCATTTTTTATAACACTGAAAGAAAAGTTTCCTTTTGGTTATTATCATCAATGATTAGCATTGTTTTTAGAGCTTGTTAATGATATACTTTAATATATTCTAGTGCCTCTTTGTTGGCATTTGCCAACAATTAAAATACAAATGATAAACATCAAAATTTCTCAGTACTAGTTCCAAATTTTTTTTCTCAAAATCTGATTCATTTAGCTAAAATAATATTTGAAAAGATGAATAATAGGAACTATGTATTCTGTTAAAATTATAGATCTACATCCATTAAATTAATCAGTATTATGTGAAATGTTGCTGTAGAAATTCCACTGAATGCCTCTGGCTCCCTTGGCATGCTCTGGCCACATGGTCAAAAATGGTGTCCTCTTAGGAAGTGTATAGGACCACACAAAGGATGGCAGCAAATTCCTGATGTTGTCATTGAAGCAATAATATCAGCTAATGTGTGGTGAATGCTATCATGTGCTAGGGTCTTTGCCTGGTGGGTCATCTTATTTAACCCTCCCATCAACCTCATGACATGGGTACTAACTCTCTTTAAGTGGAACTTAAGAGAGAAGAAGCAGCACATATGGTCACAGGTCCCCTGAAGGCCATTGAAAGTCTTTAAAGTGACTCCAGAGCCCACACTCGTAACCACAAGTTTATACTCCCCTGGTTGCCCAACAAGAAAGAGAGCCAGTTATCTGCTTCTGCTTCACCAAACCATTCTGTCTTCTGGTTTCTTTCACTAAGGCAGGAAATGCTATCACAGATAGAGACATTTCTTCCATTGAGAAATTTAAAAAATTTCCTAAAGTCATTTTTTTAACCTTATATTTTTACATAAAAAGGTACGTATTTATTGAGTAACAGTGACAAAGGAAGAAGAGGGATGCACTGTCCATCCTCACAGTCTTAGTCCTGGTCTGAAGGGAGGAGATTTTCATGGTTCAGGTGTTTCTCCTTTGGACATATAAGCCTATTGGCAAATGTGATGTTGAGCATTCATTAGAGTTTTGTCCTTAGCAGCTTTCTGGATCCTTCATGCATCTCAGACTCTTCTAATATTATTTTCCTTCTCCAGTTATATAGTTAGAAGTTTCCTTCAGTCAAGAATTAGGGATTAAGTTTTCTCAGTGGTAGTTTTTCCAAAATGTCTAATTTTTGCTGTGGTCCTTGCAATTTAATTCTATTGGGAATACAATTATAGTATGACATATATTTTCTTAGCACTTTCAGAATGTTAATCCTCTGTTTTCTGGTTTCCATCCTTGCTGTTGATACGCTCTTTGTTGGTCTGAAATTTATCTTTTATAGGAAATTCATCTTTTCTCTCTGGCTCTTTTTTCTTAGCCTTTGATGATCAGCAGTTTGACTGCAATGTGTCTAAGTATAGATTTTCATTTTTGTTTGTTTTAATCCCACCTGAGACTTGTTAAACTTCATAAATTTGAAGGTTCCATTTTTTTCATCAGTTCTAGAAAGCTATTGCTGCTGCTGTTGTTGGTTTTAGAGACTGCTGAGTCGGGTCCACCTCATAGCAACCCTCACAGGGTTTTCAATGGCTGATTATTTTGGGATTGCTTCAGGAGTGGATTTGCCACATCCTTCTCCCATGTTTGCAGTGCTAAGGCTCAAACCCAAGTCCTCAGAGAGTGCAGAGCAGCGCCCGACCAGCTGAGCTAAACCCCAGCCTCTTCCCTCATCTCTCTTTTCTACTTATGGAACTGCAGTGACACAAATGCTGATCTTTCATGTCTTTTTGGTATTTTTCCCATCTTTTTAATACTGATAATTTTGTCTTATTTCTTTAGTTCTATCTTGCTATATACACTAATTCTCTCTTCAGCTGGATCTGATCAGTTGATTGATTGTAAAATTTAAATTATTAAATTTTTGAGTTCGGTCTACTTGAATCTTTAAAAATATACCTGGTTATTTTTTTATATTCTCTTGTTCTTTATTTGTGTGTTCTAATTTCTTATTTCTTTAAACACATTAAACATACTTGCTTGTGTTACCTGTCTATTACTTTATCTCAAAAGCTTTTGTGATTTAGTTCCTTCTTGTTTCTGCTCAGTTTCCCATGTAGTAGCATTGTGTGTGTGTGTGTGTGTGCATGCGTGTGTGTGTGTGTGTGTGTGTGTGTGTGTGTTGTTATGAGGTCGTATTAATAGAACTCTATATATGGGATTCTTTGAAGTCTTCCTCAAGGAAGATTTGTATTTACTTCTTCCAAGTGCTTAATTTCTTTTTCTTCCTTCCTTTCTTTTCTTTCTTTCTTTCTTTTTTCTTTCTTTGCTTCTTGGTACTAGAGGGCTGAACCCAGGGCCTTGCACATACTTCGCAAGTCCTCTACCACTGAACTGCACCTCCAGCCACTTCTTCATTTTTATACTGAGACACGGTCTCACTAAGTTACACAGGCTGCCTCTGACCTCAAACTTGCAATCCTCTTGCCTCGGCCTCCAGAGTCATTGGGATTACAGGTATGTGCCACCATTACAGGCCTAGAATTTATTTTTATATAGTAAACCTTTATTTTTGATAAATTTATTTCCATAATTATTTCATTACTCATTTATTTATGTTTTGTTTTTCTGAATTACTTTTTATATAACAAGATAGAAGTAAAAACATATTTCTTAGGAAGACTTATATGCTGCAATTTCACGTGAAACAAATGTTGGTTGCTTGTCAAGATGCTTTACATTCCACACTTTAACTTTTTGTTGTTGTTGTTGTTAGGTGCCTTCAAGTCAGTATCCGATTTATAGCAACCCTCATAGGGTTTTCAATGGCTGACTATTTCGGGATTGCCTTGGGAGTGCATTGCCAGGTCCTTCTCACATTTTTGTGGTGCTGGGAATTGAACTCGGGACCTCAGAGACTACAGCACAGCTCTCTACCAACTGAGCTAAATCCCAGCCCCCTTTAACTTTTTAGTTACAGTGTAATACCATATTCAAACTCTTGCATGAATCCAATCTGCATCTGATTTTATAGCTCTCTAAAACTGTTGAAAGGGTTCAGGATAGGACCAAGAATATTAGGTATTTATGCAGATAAAAGCACATAGCCAAAATATACACCTTGGCAAATTTTTACAAATTGAGCATGCTCATGGAGATGTACGGCTTGATAAATTTTTACAAACTGGTTGTGCTTATGGAGCCAGCCATATCAAGAAACAGAACACTACTAAATTCTTAGAAGTCCCCTTCTTTCCTTCTTTCAGCATGACCTGCCCCCTCCCCAAAGGTAAACACTGCCCTGTCAACAGCATAGTTAACTTTGCCTGACTTTTATCAAATAATACATACTTTTGTGTTTGCCTTTTCTATCACTCAGCATTATGTATGTGAGCTCCAACTATATCGTTGCATGTAGCAATAATTTGTTTTCATGGGTGTATACATTTCAGTTATGTTGTTGTTGTTGTTGTTAGCTGCCATCGAGTCGGTATCCGACTCATAGCAACCGTCATAGGGTTTTCTATGGCTGACTATTTCGGGATTGCCTCGGGAGTGGATTGCCACTCATTTTTGTGGTGCTGGAAATTGAACTTGGGACCTCAGAGACTGCAGCACAGCACTCTACCAACTGAACTAAATCCCAGCCCCTCAGTTATGTTACTACACCACAATTCAAGTATATTACTATACCAAAATTTACTTATCTACTACAAATGAGCATTCTAATTGGGAGAATATTATACCTAGTGCTACTCTGAACATTATGATTTTAGTACATGCTATTTAATGAACATATGTATATGCTTGTATTGAGCATATACCTAGAAATGGAATTACTGAAAAATATAGTGTGCATCCTTCATGTGTTTGTCAGCTTGTTGTGCTGTGGGGGCTTGCATGTTGTTGTGATGCTGAAAACTATGCCACCAGTATTTCATGTGCCAGCAGGGCCATCCATGGTGGACAGGTTTCAGCTGAGCTTCCAAACTAAGACAGACCAGAGAGAAGGACATGGCAGCCCATTACCAAAACAATTAGCCATTGAAAACCCTATGAATAGCAGAGAAACATCATCTAATATAGTGCCAGGAAATGAGTCCTTTAGGCTGGAAGGGGTTCAAGAAATAATAGGGGAAGAGTTGCCTCCTCAAGGTAGTAGTAGTTTTTGTTGTTAGGTGCTGTTGAGTTGGGTCCAACTCTTAGTGAGCGTGATAGGATTTTCAATGGCTGATTCTTTTAAGATTTCTTCAGGAGTGGATTGCCACATCCTTCTTCCATTTTTGTGGAGCTGGGGATTGAACCCAGGACCTCAGAGATTGCAGAGCAGCATTCTACTAACTGAGCTAAATCCCAGTACCTCCTCAAAGTAGAGTTGACCTTACTAATGGGAATGGAGTAAAGCCTCTGGGACCTCCTTTTGCTGATGTGGCATGACTCAAAATGAGAAGAAACACAGTGGCTGCATTAATGGGCTCAAATATAGGAATATTGTGTGCACGGCATAGTGCTGAGTAGTGCCTCTTTCTGCTGTACTTAGGGTAACTATGAGTCAGATCTGACCCCAAAGCACCTAACAACATGATATGCATAAGCACCCAATAGTTTTCCAACCAAAATTATATGTGAGTCCAGGTATTCTACATCACCACCAACACTTGGTATTTCCTTTCTTCCATTTTATTTATTCTGGTGGGCATATAGCGGTATCTCATTGGGTATTAGTTTTTCTTTCCGTGATTACTAATGAAATTGAGCACATAGGTTGCCCTGGAGTTTGTAGAATCAAACTAATAGTGTAGACTTAGGTCCGATTTGCAAGTGGGGACCTACCAGAGGCCATGAACACTCCAGGAAGGATTTTTCATTATAGCTCTTCACAGAAACCAAGCTGGAGTAGGGAACTTGCCAACTTTTCTTTGCAGTCTGCAAACATCTATGGAGCTTACTGTTTTTTCTTTCCTTTTTTATTTTTATTTTTATTTATTTATTTATTTTTTTTTTCTGATTCACGCTTCCAAAAGACAGAGGCTCCTGGATCGCAATGTATGGAATGATGGAGGATTCCTTCCTGCCTCTGTGAGTCCACACTGAGTGCCTTATTTCTGATCCAGAAGTTCAAGTTATTTCCTCCAGAATGTATATGCCTCCAGGATATTCACGGCATCCCTGCTCACCTCCCTCAGCTCAGCACATGTGTCCTTTTCTCCATCACAAATATTTTCCTCTCAAAAGGATTTCTTATTGCTTTAAAAGGTGGCTTTTCATGTTTTACTCATATCTTTAGGTATGATAAAACTAGGTATCAGGAGTTTGAATTCTATTTTGAGTGAGAGCAATTCTGGATATGGCTTACCCTAATAGCAGAACCCTTGAGCCTTGTGACAGCAGGTCCTTTTGTGCTTAGGACAAGTCAACACTTGGCAGAGAGTGGTTCTGATGCCCTGCATAGTGTCCCTACAAAGCTTTCCTGAAAGAAAATCATCCAAACCACCAAAAGGCCCCACTGACAAAGGAATGGAGAAGTATTTCTGTACTCTGGGATGGAAAGAAGGATGGATCCTCTATTCCAATGTGAGTCTATGACATCATAGCTTTAGAAAGGAACAAACCTAATAAATAACCAGGTCCAAAGATAGAAATTGATGATCTTACCCAGAAATAAGATGATTTCATCCTCTCATGTATGAAAGTATAAGAAAGACAAAGTGAGTTAGCTCACAAAAGAAGTAAAAAGACAAACAGAAGAGGTAAAAATTTTAAATTATGTATTAAGGTTCAACAAACTGGTATATTTTAAAATTCAACTTTATCATATTTCTTATGAAAATATTTTCTTGGTTAATAGGGTGATTTTTTAAAAGTGTCTTATATGTGTATAAGTGTATAGGAAATTAAACCTTTGAAATTGTACAACCATGTAGTTTATCATACACTCAAAAGCATTCACTGATCAGAATCAAATATTTGGATTCCCAACTTTAGCTACTAAAATGGCTTTTTAACTTTAGTTTGGGTTGTTAGGTCATATCTGGTGAGAAATATAATTCCCGCTAGTCTAGCATCCCTTGGGCAATTCTTATTTGAAATAGGTAAAATATCTCAGTTCAGCTTTATTTACTAAAGTGAATTAAATAATTTTCCATTGTAAACATCTTCATTGAAACTTAAAGCATTTTCAATATTTCAATAAACAAAGAAGCTATCTTCAAAATCATGATTATAATGTGGTTAGATATCTTGTAAACCTCTAACCTGTTCTAGTTCATCTTTCATTACAGAAACAAGCGCATTTTAAAAAGAGATGGCAATCTCTGTGAAAGCGAAGATTTATGTATTCATATTTGTACCAATCCCCAATTTTCCATGAGATTCTTGAAGAAATTAAATTGATGCAACACTCCATGGGAGCTAAGAGATGCTGCAGTTGATCCTGGAGGGTTCTTTGCCAGCCCTCTGTGATACTGAACACACGAACCTCTGTTCATTAAATTCAGCTGACCCCTTTAGCTAACTGCCAGGAGCCTGGATTCTGACTTCCAACATTTGACAGTCTGTGTGAAAACTGACTTATACCTACTCCTTAAAAGTATTGATGAATGGATTAGAACTTTGGAAACCAATGGAAAATTGAAAAAAAAAAAATTTAGTGAAAGACAATTTGATGTTGAAAATCATCTACCACGAGGAAAGATCTATTTTTCTGTTTACATTCTAAGAACTAATGTGATTACCACCATCGAAAGAAACAATGAATAGCACGTGTGTTGAAGAGCAGCATGACTTAGATCACTATTTGTTCCCAGTTATTTACATATTTGTGATTATAGTCAGCATTCCAGCCAACATTGGATCTCTATGTGTGTCCTTTCTACAAGCAAAGAAGGAAAACGAACTAGGAATTTACCTCTTCAGTTTATCCCTGTCAGATCTGCTATATGCATTAACTCTGCCTCTGTGGATTGATTATACTTGGAATAACGACAACTGGACTTTCTCTCCTGCCTTGTGCAAAGGGAGTGCTTTCCTCACATATATGAACTTTTACAGCAGCACAGCGTTCCTCACTTGCATCGCCGTTGACCGGTATTTAGCAGTCGTCTACCCTTTGAGGTTTTCTTTCTTAAGGACAAGAAGATTTGCATTCATGGTCAGCCTTTCTATCTGGGTGTTAGAATCTATCTTTAATGCTGTCATTTTGTGGGAAGACGAAACGGCTGTTGAATATTGCGATGCCAAAAAGTCTAATTTTACTTTATGTTATGACAAATACCCTTTGGAGAGATGGCAAATCAACCTCAACCTGTTTAGGACCTGTACGGGATATGCAATGCCTTTGGGGATCATCATGATTTGCAACCAGAGAGTCTACCAGGCTGTGCGGCATAATCAAGCAACAGAAAACAGTGAGAAAATAAGAATCATAAAACTGCTTGTTAGCATCACCTTGACTTTTGTCCTGTGTTTTACTCCATTTCATGTGATGGTGCTGATCCGCTGCATTTTAGAGTATGATGTGAACTTTCACGACCACAAGTCCGGAAAGCAGACGTATACAATGTATAGGATTACAGTGGCATTAACAAGTTTAAACTGTGTTGCTGATCCGATTCTGTACTGTTTTGTAACTGAAACAGGAAGATCTGATATGTGGAATATATTAAAATTCTGTGCTGGGAAACATAATAGATCAGAAAGACAAAAGAAATGCATACTTTCTGTATCTACCAGAGATACTATGGAATTAGAGGTCTTGGAATAGAATGAAGGATTATGAGGTGGGGCAGTTTAGGTATGTGATATATCATCAAAAGTACATTTTGAAAAGGAAATC
This sequence comes from Pedetes capensis, assembly GCA_007922755.1. NCBI lineage: Eukaryota > Metazoa > Chordata > Mammalia > Rodentia > Pedetidae > Pedetes > Pedetes capensis. The sequence goes on along the minus strand of VMDO01004660.1, from coordinate 97,637 downwards.
TAACATGGGAGGACTAAATGTTCTGAGTGAATATTTAAATCCTGTGCAACGGAAATATTTTAAAAGTACATTGTACAACTACCTCCTTGAGTTTTATTGAATGAGGTATATTAAACAAAATGCAATATTTTACTAATGACTTGGAATCATTATTGTTTGGGGCAATTATTTTTTGTATCTGTGCTATAATTCCTCAAAAGCTAGTAAGGTGTGTAGCCTGTTAGTCTTTAAATCAGTTGCCTTCATGTCTGATTTTTTATGACTTTTCCTGGCTCTTTGTTTGGATTTTAGGTTGTCAGCTATCAGTTTTCCTATTTCTATGTACCTGTCTCCACTAACCCCAACTACTAAAAACTGCTTCTAATCTTCTAAAATTCATGAACAGCTATTTGTTGAACCCACTTCATATAATAGGTTTTATGTGAAGTACTCGTGTTACAAAAGAAATGGTCTTATGAAGCTTCATAAAATGTACATCAGTTTGGAACTAGTCATTGAATTTGTAAGATTTCCATAGGTTTTTTTATTCCTTTTTGATTTATAGCTGAGTACATGATAGTTGAAATTAACAGAAATTTACATCCAGACAAATAAATAATTATATTAAATCTTACAATTAGAGGCTCCTTTTTGGACTTAGAATATTTAGAAAGTCTCAACACAGTTTAAACTTGTCACTTTTTAAGCTTTGTTGTGGGAATTACCCAGCCTACTTTTAGGCAAGTACTAGATAAACATTTCTCCTAACCAAAGTATTTTTTAAAGATTTTTTAATCTGACTTTTCCTTTTACTCCTTCCCTTTTTTCTCTTCCCCATTTCTTCCACTTCTCCAAAAATTGTTGTTGTTGTTGTTGTTGTTAGGTGCCGTCGAGTCAGTATCTGATTCATAGTGACCCTCATAGGGTTTTCAATGGCTGAGTGCTTCGGGATTGCCTTGGGAGTGGATTGCCAGGCCCTTCTCCCATTTTTGCAGTGCTGGGCATTGAACTCGGGACCTCAGAGACTGCAGCGCAGCGCTCTACCCACTGAGCCAAATCCCAGCCCCTTCTCCAAAAATTATCAGATAGCAAATGTCTTGACAGCATTTGGTGCCCTCACATTAGGAAACAAAGTCCTAAGAAAGGACAATATCCTTTCAATAATGAATTACCAGATACACCGTGAAAAATCAACACATGCATAAAAAGCAATCATTTTCCATTAAAATATTCTATGATGTTTGCGCCTGCAGCTGTAGCCCTGTGGCGTCCGATCCCGTCAGATCTCAGAAGCTAAGCAGGGTTGGGCCTGGTTAGTACCTGGATGGGAGACTGCCTGGGAACACCAGAAGCTGTAGGTTTGGGAGAAGGACCTGGCAACCCCCTCCCCCCAAAAAAATCAATCTGCCATTGAAAACCGTATGAACAGCAGAGAAGCACTGACAATAGTGTTTCCCCTGTTGTACAGAGGGTCGCTATGAGTTGGATACCAACTCGACGGCACCTAACAACAACAATGATGTTTGCACACATAATGAAAGCCACTTTGGGGCCATATATGCATTCCCTATCCTCCGCATTTTTCTGGTCACAATGTTTTTAGAAAATTAATAGGCTTTGTACTCTGAGACACACATATGCTTAAAAACTAAATATTCAACATTAAAATGGGGAGTAAATAAAATAGTTTGAGCTGTTTGATTAATTACTGATAGATAAGTGTTAGTCCATAAATTGAATATATTTAAAGGTAAAGGATCCAGAAACAATTTTGCCCACATCTGGAAACTTAGATGTGGATTTAGAGTGTTGTCCAGAATCACACAGTTGGCCAAAAGGAGAGCCAGACTTTGAACCCATGAATCCTAAGTTTCTCCAGTACTGATTTTCCACCATTATGATTTTTTTAAAAAATTCCTTTAGCATCTCTTTCTTTAGGCATGATTTAAAAGAAAAAAAATACGCAGGATCAGTATAATAATTGGCTTTGGTCAGGATAGGGGGAAAAAGGAGAGTTATTTCAATAATCAATGTCTTCAAAACATAATAAATCATATAGATAGTAATGAAATTGATCTGTTACAGAGATCTGATTAGGAGTTTTCTTCAGTTGGTTGTGGAAAGAGACACGGCAATTACCAATTTGTGCCACCCTTCCTAAGAATTCTCTAATTGATTAGTGGCAAAACATTGATTTAGGAAGTTGTAGGATTAGTTTCCAAATGAGCTAGGCTGCCAAAACCTCCTAGCAGCCTACAGTTTCTCTCAGAGCAGGGCCAGTCATGAAGAAGCCAAGAATGGGGGAATGCACATATAATTTAGAGCACAGCAGTCTAGACATGATCTAAAATTATCAGCACTGGATAGTTAACCCTTTAGTTTTTAAAGACTTCTCAACTTCCTTATTAAAATTTTCCATTAAACCCAAAGTATTTCTGGAAAGAGTAAGACCAACTAGCTGTTATTTCCTGGGCTTCTGTTGTTAGAAGACACCCACAGGAACACCAGACCCTCCACTTACTAGTTATTTGAAAAATTTTCATGATTTCCCTAAGGCTCAGTTTCTACAGGCTTCAGGGACAATAAATGATAGCAACTTCTTATAATAAGGATATGTGAAAAAACTTCATGAACTGCAGTGAGCCATCTAAATGTTCATTATTATTAGTTATTTCCATCTTTATCAGGCTTGTAGACAGCTACCCAAGAGATAGAAAAGTCCCTGGAGGAACCCTGGGGATAGAAGTATAGCAATATGAACTGGTAGGAGCTGGCTCCAGGACACTATTGTCATAGTTACTACCTTCAGGTGGTTAAATACTTCCATTGAGGAATTCAAGGACATTCTGATTTCTGTCTGCAGCCACAGAACCCTAGCATCCGATCCCACCTGATCTCAGAAGCTAAGCTGGGTTGGCCTAGTTAGTCTTTGGATGGGAGACTACCTAGGAATACCAGGTGCTACAGATTAGGGAGAAGGACCTAACAATCCACTACTGAAACAATCAACCATTGAAAACCCCATGGATAACAGAAAAGCACTGACAATAATTCTGGACACAGCACAGTGTTGGAGGGTGTTTCATTCTGTTGTATATAGGGTCACAATGATATGGACTTGACTCAATGGCACCTAACAACAACAGCAACATGACATCTGGTTCTGTGGGACATTCTCAATAATGCCTGCTCCTAGGCATTCACAATTCTGAGAACACACAAACTTTGGACATCACCATGTAGGTAGACATCCATTTTAATTGGTTTACATTTCTGCCTTTTTATATTCTTATTTGGAATGCTATTTTTTACTTAACAACCTCAAAATATGTATCTAGGATAAGCCAGCAAAGAGAATAAACACAAGTTTCTAGAACCTCCATTTCCCCTCTCTCATCTGGGAACTCTTTATGGATGAAGGGGAACTGAAAATACATCAAAAATAACTACTTCATCTTGTCCAAATTATATATCATCTCCCCAGCAGCATCCATAGCAAATTTCTTTACCCGAAGTGATTGATACCTTTCTCTCTTTTCAAGCTAAGCTAACAGAATTCTCTCCAGGACATAAGATGTCTTTCCTTTAAAGTAATAATCAAATAAGCAATTATTTACCAATTGCCTTTGTTGACTTTGTTAATGTGATTTATTTATTCTTAGTTAGGCAGATGGTTTTGATATTAAAATAGAATTTGTGGTACAGAGAACATAGATATTTCTTTTTATAGCACTTCTTATCTTACCTAGTGCTTCTTTTTGCCCAATCAGGGCAGTCATCATTCTGTTACTCATGTGAGGGCCCCCTGTTCTTTTCTAGTTAAACCTATCTGGAGGTTGCTATGGCAACACAACTGCTATTGTAACATCCTGACCCAAGAAGGCTTTTGTGATAATAGACTTCTTTGTCTATCAGGTGATCTTGCTATGAAACCAGAAGACTTTCTCAAACAAATACAAAAAACATATTCATAGACACGAACAACTTGCTCCATCTCACAGAAATAAAGAAAACCCCACAAATCCCAATACCCTTTTAGCATGTGCTTGTTACTATTTGCTAAGGTGTCTAACACAAGGAAGTAGAACGCCTATTACCATCTTTACACTTGAAGTAATGCATTGTCTGGTTTTTTGTTTGTATTTTCACTTTCTTATCTACTAAATCAGCAGCCTGGAGAAAACATTTATAAGATTGTCCATCCCTGTCCTTCCCTTCTTTCTCCCTGAAAGTGGCTGCCAAGGGAGCTCTGGTAAGAAAACTTCTATCTGCATTTTTTTCATTGCTGTGCTATTCTGGAAAAAATAAGCTCTGACTGAGATGTTTATTTCCATCTACTGTATAGACACCTCTGATGGGGGAAATGATACATATTTAATTTATTTGTTAAAAAGTAAGATATGCTTTCAAAGTATTCTTTATTCCTAGCATAAATACCCAATTCAATTCCAGTAAAAAAGCACTTAAGCATTATTATTTTGTTGTTGTTGTTCTTTGGCATTTCTAATAGCTTAAAGATGTAGTACACTGTGATTAGCTTTGTGCTAGTAGTTACCTTACCTGAATGCACTTGGTTTGAAGAAATAAGTTGACAATGAGAAAAGCAGGTCAAATTCAGGGTGAAGAGAAAGTGACATGGGGGTTATGATTCTTCATTTCTCCTCCAAAAGTCCTATTCTTGCTACCTTTTGCTGGAAAATCACCTTTTGCTGGTCAGGAAAATAACATACAAGGGTCGTATTTGTGGCCGCTAGGTGCTGATCATGCCCTATCACGGAATCTTGCAGTTTGCTCGTGAAGAACGAATGTAGATGTTTTCTTATCCAAGAAACAACATATACCCCCTATGAACTGGAAAGGAAAGGGGAAAAATGCTGCAATTCTTTTGCACCTTCTATACCTCAGTTCTCTATAAAGCTCAGCAATAGTCATCAAATACTTTAACTTGCTTTAAACTACAAATGTCATTCCAGTAATTTTTCCCCCAAGTTGGTTAAAATTCGTCAGCCTACCTGTGAAAGAACATAAGCTAAATTGTGTGATTTCTGCTAGAATGTGGATGTAGCCTTGAATATTTGTCTTTATTTAGTTGTCTTACCCATATAAGAAAGGACTAGCCACCTTTCATGTACATAAAAATATAAAACATTAAAGCTATAAGTAGTTTCCTTGTTTATCTACTATCATAAAATTAATATCTATGAAAGTAAAGATGTAGTTCGACATGTATAATTTTAAATTTCTAATTTGTTATTATCAGATCTCAGAACAAAAAAAAAAATCACATCTGTTATTTTGAATTGTTTAAATCTATTCTCTCACAAAGAATAGTAATACAATCATGTTTTATTTTAATAGCATTTGCATATCATTAAACATATAATAGCTTATAATCTATTTTTCTTCTGCTCATAATTTTCTGAAGGCTTTTATGAAGCACCTGGGGATTTTTGCACATTAAAAAAATAGGTTTTGATTTCTTAAATAATGTTGCAAACAAGTGTTCATAAAGCAGACACAGCCAATATAATGAATGAAGTAGAGAAGTCTCTATACTATTCAGTCACAGCTCTGAAATAAAAATATAAATTTTATTGTCTAGGAAATATATCCCCCATGTGTCTGTCAGTTTATCATGTTGTGGAGGCCTGAGTGTGGCTGTGATGCTGAAAGCTATGCCACCAGTATTTCAGATACCAGCAGGGCCACCCATGGTGGACAGGTTTCAGCTGAGCTTCCAGAGTAAGACAGACTAGGGAGAAGGATCCAGCAGCCCACTCCCAAAACAATTAGCCATTGAAAACTCTATAATAGCAGAGAAGCACGGTCAAATATACTGCCAGAAAATAAGCCACCTAGGCTGGAAGGCATTCAAGGAATGACTGGAGAAGAGTTGCCTCCTCAAAGTAGAGTCAACTTTAATGAAGAAAATTGAGTAAAGCCCCTGGAACCTCCATTTGGCAAAATGTCATGACTCAAAATGAGAAGAAATAGTGGGCAACAATGATTTCAAACATAATAAGATCATGTGCATGGGGCAGTGTATGGTAGTATTTCGTTCTGCTGTACTTAGAGTTGCTATGCGTCAGATCCAACTCAACAGCACCTAACAACAAGAAACACACGCTCAGTTCAAATTCAATACAATCAAGAAAGCTTACTCTATAATAACTTGACTAACAAATGCTATAAAAATATTAACATTCAGTATTTCACTGAAAGTTCTTGGATATTTGATTGAACTTGTAAACAAACTTATAAGAGAATTCTTTTCAGAATAACCCTCAAATTTCTTGCCTCCAAGACTTATTTATACTAACAAATTATTTACCTTGGAAATTTTGATTGATAATTTGAAAACAACTCTTACTCTGATCCCCAAAAAGCTTATTCTTAAGGATATTCTCATAAGTAATCATAATTGTTTTTTGAATGAATAAATAATGTGTTAATTAATGGAACAAAGTAAGAATGATACAATTCCAATAATCTCAGGGTTTGATTCCTGAAACCCTTGAGGAATTTTTACTTTGGGCTGAAATTTTTTAAGGTTAAATGAGAAAATATGTTAAAGAGAAAATGTTTCCCTTTAGGAGATGATTTATTAGTAGTTTTTACATTTGCTAAACTAAAAAAGTAGAAACAGGCATTTTTGGTGATATTTTATTCATCTTAAATTGGTAGTAATGAGAATGGTCATATTGATTTCCAGTTATTCCTTGTGCATAAGAAATGTTTTTAGGGTGTTTCTTCCCTAATTTTTCAGGAAGATGTTCATAAATTAATTTGTTACAGTCTACACAATGGCATCAACCTGTGATGACAGAGTCAGTGCTACAAAAAAAATATTCTTTGTCAACTTAATTGTAACTCTCAGCCCACATGCCACCAAGCTGTAAGAAGTTCCATCTTAGTCATTTATAAGTTGTCTTCCTCTTTGGAGTCCACACCAGAATCAGGGAGAGTCACATGATGCTAAGAAAATGGAGGAGGGGGCTTTGATTTACAGTCACTAACAGCCACCAATGTTGGTGATATTGCCTAAGTTTTCCCTTGAATCCCAGTGGTTCTTTGCTACCTCCCTTATAATAGGACACAAAGCTCATTGGCAGGGCAAGGTAGGTCTCCAGAGAATGACACAGATTCCTGTGTAGCAGGTAGACATCCTTTTAAAGTGTCGTCACATCCTCCAGAGCTGTGTCTTTTGGAGATTGCTTAACTTCCAGATCCAGGTGGTTTGTGGCTTCAGGAATGGAACACGTACATTAGTAGCCACATTAAACTAATCTAAACAGCCTAATCTTCTGGCCACAATGACTGATTAAATAGAGGGCATATGACCCAACCTGCTTAGATGCTGGGGCAAAGTCTCTTTCTTTCGTTCTGAAGATGTGATATGCAGATGAGATTCCCGAAATCTTTGGGAACTGTTATCATGAAATAGTCAACACGTGGAAGAAAGGATAGCTCAAAGAATCATAGAACAGTAGGTGTGGCTCCTAGTGATATGGGGAGTCTCTACAAATTAGTTACATGAACCAAATAAACCTCCTTATTATTTATTCAATCTGAGTCAGACTTTTTGTTGTTATTATTGTTCTCTGAATTCTAAAATATCCTAATGAATTTTTAACATGGAAGTGAGGGTGATGTTATTGACTCTACCTTGATGAATAAGCAGGCCTGGAGAGGTCCAATGAAGAGGGCAATGAGGGCAACCCTACCTTGGGAAATTAGCAGCCCTCATTAAGCAGTAGCAAAATCACTGGTTAAACCTTTAACTGCTACATTCTAGAACTCAGACAATGTCTACCAATACTCTTTCATCAGGGAATTATTGGGAAGCAGTCAATATGCTGGAATATTTTTTTTTCTTACAGCCTACAAAACTTTAAGGTAAAAATAACACAATTTTCATGAGCACTTTTCTGTTTTCTTTTTTTTTTTTTTTTGAATCCAGAAAAAAACTGCTTCCCTAAGATGCCGACCACTGAAGAAGTGTGTTTTCATCCTTCAGGAAAATGATGAATTTTAGCTAGCAAAAAGAAGTTGGCATTGTTTGTGAGTCACTAGTGAGCAGAGCCTCAAAAAACAGACATAAGGAAAGAAAGGGATTTTTAATATCTCTACAGCTCCCATTTCATATCAAGAAGCAAGTCTAGATGACTTCAACTGGGAGTTTTCAATATGTCAGAGGAAAATGAGGACCAGTTATGATGTAATCAAAGCTCCTATTAGGTAGGAACCTCTCTGGCCTCCTGATGGGGAGGAGGCAAGGAAGAGTTAAAATGAGGAAGACAGAGGTAAATGCTGAATTTCATGACCTGAAAGAAATACAAATTTCCAAAGAGGGTGGTACTAGTCTGCTTTCCCTGTAGGTAGTTGTAAGCTCTTGGGAGAAACCTCAAATCCAATCTGGTACATGGCATTGTGATACAAAATTGGAGATTTGAGTAAAGTTGTTCAGACTAAGCGCTGCACAAGAAATCTACATCCAAGGGAACACCATTCATTTCACAGACATTGTAGAGCTGCAAGATGGGCAATGGAAGCTCAAGAGAGGGTGGAGGAAGTAGCAGAGGCTGAGAGGATTGACAGCTGTAGTGAGGATAAAGGTAAGGGTGACACACTAGGTTCTCTTCAGGCCACCTGATCACAAGTGACACAGGCTGTAAACATCATCAGTTTCTGTCCAGAGAATGCCTAATGGACAGACAAAATATCCTCTCAAAGGACAACAGTAGGATCAGCAGGCAAACGTCATTTCTTTCCTTGCTGTAAAAAAGAAGAAAACTTTTCTCTCCATCCAGGTGACATCTTATGAAAGACTCCATCTTGTGGAAAGTGTCTCTTATGGAAGGCGCCATCTTGTGGAAGGTGTCTCTTGTGGAAGATGCCATCTTGTAGATATCTAAAATGAGAAATAGTACTAAGAGGGTCATGAACTTTAAATCTGACTGACTATTAATCCAAAAGATACTAAACAAGCCTTCAAAAAACTGTTCTAGTGAGCAGAGAATGAAATACCTCCATGAACAAGTTCAGGAATAAAGTTTTCAGAGAAAACTGACAATAGCTTCTTTCTCAAAATCTAAAAGTGACACGAAAACATGTAAACTCTCACTTCAATAAATCTTAGACAAATTGTGCAAGATTATGTGGTCTCATTTATTTTTCATAAGTCTAGATTACTTACGTTAAGTTTTTAACTACTGGTAAACAATGGAAGAAAATAGAGCTACTGTGAAGAGCCCAGAAACAATGCCCTGGTCATTGGATGGTAAACAAATGAATGGGTGAATAATGAGGAAGATTAATCCCTCTTCAAATTTTTCCTTCATCTTTACTTTAAAATTCACTTGTTTCTCTGGCATTCATTTCATGAAAATGAATTTAATCTCTTCCAAGGAGGATACACAATAGAGACAGAATGCTGATATTCATAATACCCAGCATTGTGCTTCATTTCTGATAGCTATTGAATATTTATTTGATCATCTGATAGGCTGATTCAATTTGAAGAAAGATAGTGTGAAAATTACATAGTGTATTTGGCTGATTAAACTGAAGTGGGGCAGATGAGATGGATCCTCCTAGGCATATCAATGGGGCTAATAAGGGATGGGTATGTTCAGTATCCCTAATAGTCTTCACCAAGTGCACGGCTGTGGCTGCATGTCTGCTGGTATAAATGTGCTGGGAATAGAGGATTAGCTCAGTTCAAGACATAGCTTTCCCCTTAGTTCCAGCTGAGCAGGAAGATTCGCCATTGTTCATTCCCCTACATATTCAACTCTGGAAAGGCATTTGAAGAACATATGGTACAAAATCTTCATTTTGTAGATGAAAAATCCTTGCCCAGAGAAGTAAGATTATTTGCCGAAGGTCATACAACTTCTATATAACAGAGACCAAAACAAGTTTCAATTCTCCTCTGTCACGAGTTTTTCCTTTACCCATGAGTTTCTTGATGAAGGTGACAGATGATACTGTCTATGAGTGGGAAAAAAGGTTATTAATCCAAGGAAGAAACTTCTAGGGAAAGTTTCCAAATTTCAAGTATGACTTAAATTCAGATGCTCAACCCATGTTTCCAGGAAGACATATTTGGCATTTCTGAAGTTCTGCCTTTTGCTATTTAGTTTTTATATGATGCCAGAGGTAGTTACCCACATCTCCTAGCTTAGGTTCCACATCTTAGAAAATCCCGGAGGAAGAGAAAGTCTCCGTCTTGGTACTTCTAGAGAAAGTTATGGTTCTGGTTCCCCTGCCCTGCTCTCAACTCTAAGCTACATCTCCTGGAGAGTACCATGAGGCCCACCCTAAATGCAGAGGCTGAACAGAAAAGAAAGAACAGTTTCTCAAAGGGACACCAGAATGCTATCATTAAAAGAAGGGAGAGAAAGAGACTATTTCTATGGTTATGTCTTTCTAGACTGTGTGGTTCAGATACATCTGTGCCACTAGACACCCACCCTATATTGTTTTCTTTTGAAACAGATATTGGTTTATTTTCTTTTATAAGAGGCTAGAAACTGGACTTATTTGCACAGAGAAAAACACTATCGGCAACATTCACTCTGGAAGAAAATGTCAGGAAGGATCCTGGAAGACAACCAGATGGATGACTCAGGTTCAGACAAACGAGGAAGAGTTTGCTGAAGAAATATTTACAAAGGCCTGGGCAGGGTACAGGGAAGCTAGAGGGATAATGCAGTCACTGAGATAATAACATCAGAGAACACTGACACCCCTGGCCCTCAAGGTACAACACGAGGAAGTGTCACCAAATATGGAGGCACAGAAGGCTATCTGCAGCCTATCACCACCCATGAAAGTGAGAGTTAAGAAATGGAACAAATATTTAAACTCCTTTCCTCCATTTCTTCAGTTGTCTGCAGGAATTCTTTATTGAATGAGCCTTGATGAAGCCAGGGACAAGAAATTTGGTTTTTGTAGGTCTTGAGCTCAGCTTTCCAGGGCACAAAGCTGCACAGTAAAGGATCAGACTGAGATAGGAGGAAAAATAGGTGTGAAGTTTCTCAATTATATTTATACTCCATTCATGGGCCAAAGCAAGAGAAAATCTGTGAGATGTCTAAGGATGTGCCCCTTATCTAAATTTGTATACTGTGGCCTTGACTGCTGAACACCTGTGTTGAAAATCACTATGTTGGGCTGAGGGTGTAACTCAATGGTAGAGCACTTGTCTAGCATGTGTTGGAACTGGGTTTGATCCCTAGTATTTCTCAAAAAGGGAGAAACCCTATGTAAACTTTAAAATACAGAAGATTATGAACATACCAGATCACAGCATCAGTGTGGCCCATTGGGGCTTCTACTTGATTTGGAGTCATGAGTCCTGTTAGGGCTGTTCTTTTCTTTCTGAACTATGTGAACTTGAACCATAAGACAATCTCTTAGAGACTGTTTCCTCATCTTTAACATAAAGATAATAATATTTCTCCGTCCACCTAGTGATATCTGTTACTCAGGACAAATGAGATATTGGAGATAAAAGTGTTTCAAGAGCAATAAAGTATTAATTTTATATCAGGTATTTCAATCTTAATACATGAGCATAAGAAATACAATAATGTGCTCTTTGTGGGTATGATAACTTTTGCAATTCTTGTGCCACAAAAAATTCTACAGACCACTTGTCTCATTCCATATGTGGCAGTATTTTTCACTATGTGAAAGCTGATGTGAATTAACATCAAATTAACCTCCAGTTTCCTCCAGGCTTGCATTAAAGAAGTGATTTACTATGATTCTGTTTAGTGTTTATTTTAGAAAAAAGTAATCAAGTTTTCTGCCTGACAAGTGAGTCATGGTGCTCGTTATCCATTTATGACTAGGCAAAACACAAAACAGCCCTGTGAGTCCCAGTGAGTTATGAAAGACCTCTAAAAGCAGTGCATTAGCCATGGATCTTCCTGCTATCTCTCCTCTGAAGTTTGCTGAGAATGTCTTTTTTATAATAGAACTAAGCTTATCACAATTTATTTCTTCCTTGCTGGCTCCTAGCCTAGAGTTCTGAAGCCTAGATCAGAAGCTGTAGTTTAACAAAAAATATAATGGAGAAAATGATCATACTCTCCTTCACCCTTCTCACCTCCCCACGGTTCTTTGACCTCCAACCCTCCCTGAATATTCTGGATCCTATGGTTCTTTGATGGGAGAAGGACGTGGCAACCCACTCCCAAGGCAATCCTGAAACAGTCAGCCATTGAAAACCCTATGAGTGTCACCATGAGTTGGACACGACTCAACAGCACCTGACAACAACAACATGGTTCTTTGAATCAGATGTCCTCCTTGTTGCATTTTTAGGAATTCATCGATTATTGCTGTCATGTCTATATTGGGAGTATGTGGTGGGTTGAGAACTCTACATTTGATATTTTATTCAACTTCACCAAAATTCTTGTTGTTGTTGTTGTTGTTGTTGTTGTTGTTGTTGGGTGCCATGGAGTCTTGTCCAACTCATAGTGACCCTCATAGGTTTTTCAATGGTTGATTGCTTTGGGATTGCTTTGGGAGTGGATTGCCACATCCTTCTCCCATTTTTGCAGTGCTGGGCATCAAACCCCGGTCCTCAGAGAGTGTGGAGCAGCACTGTACCAACTGAGATAAACCCCAGACTCCCAACATTCTGAGGAGATAGATATTATTTTCTCCTTTGTACATGAAGAGACTGAAGGTTAGAGAGAATAAAAGCAGAATAAGAATTAGAAGCCAAACATCTGAGTTGAATGTCTGTGATCTTAACCACATACTACATAGCCCATCTGTTGACATGTTTTTCCCATGAGCTCTTACTCTTCTTTCTTTATAGTATAATATGACATCTAGTACAGCATGACTGATCACTTTTGAGGAATGGATATTCACTGAAGTTCAGAAAGAGTTTTGCCCCTGTAATTTCAGAAGATCCTTTGCATTTTCTTGGGGAAAGGGCTATCAGTATTTCCAGAGAACCCCATTTTAACAGCCAAGAGGAAACACAAGATAGAAAGTCATCAGTGAGATAAATAATCAATAGACACATTCAGTTTCATGATGTACTATTATGATAAGAAGATAACACAAGATTTTTTTAAACATAAAAATGTAAAGGATGGATAATAAATGGTTATAAACCCAGGTTTTGATTTTAACCTATTTTTCTTAAATTTTTGATGCTGTGGTTTGGAAACTGTCTCTTCTCTGAAAGGTTTATATGTTAGAGGCTTGGGCCCTAATGTAACAGTGTTGAGGTGGTGGAATTTTTAAGAGATGGGACTTCATGGAAGGCAGTCAGGTCACAGGGCTCCACCTTTTGGAGTAGATTAATGTTGTCTCTTGGGAGTGGGTGGGATCCCCCAGGAATGGGCTCATTCCCATGAGAGTAAGCTGTTACATAAAGAATGAGCCTGGCCCTTCACACTTTCTTGCTTCTTTGCTCTCATATCTGTCCTTTCTGCACAAGGCCAGCTCCTCTCCTTCCCTGCCATGTTGTGATTCATCCAGAAGACCCTTGCCAGTATACTATCACTATGCTGTTCAGGCCCTCAAGCTACCAGAATGAAGAGCCACACAAACCTCTTTACTTTATAAATTTCCCAGACTGAGGTATTTTGTTATTGTTGGGTGCCATCAAGTCAGTATCCGACTCATAGTGACCCTCACAGGGTTTTCAATGGCTCACTGTTTCAGGATTGCCTTGGGAGTGGATTGCCAGGTCCTTCTCCCATTTTTGCGGTGCTGGGGATTGAACTCAGGACCTCAGAGACTGCAGTGCAGCACTCTACCAACTGAGCTAAATCCCAGCCCCATATTTTGTTATAGCAATACAAAACCGTCTGAGAGAGTGATGTAAAGAGTTAAACCCAGCGATTTAAATTACATCTGGTAAATTTCTCAGTCAACTTTGTCCTGCTCATATGCCATTTCATTTTACTTCTTAAGTACATTGGAGAAGCATAAGACAAAAAAAGTGCACTCATCTTTTTAAGGGTGTTATAAAAATGATGGTGAATAGAAATAAAAGAAAAACAACTCATTTATTAATTCTCTCAATAAGTTTTTATCAAGTGCTTAATTTTTATTAGATGCTAGGAGAACTGAGAAGCCAAGAGTCTGATAGGGGGTCCAAAGATAAAAATACAATATAGTGAATGTCATAGCAAGAGTTAAGTAAGTAGGTAAATGGGATGACTCACTAGTTCAGTCTTGGAGGGCCCAAGAAAATATCTCAGGAAACTCACAGTTGCTTCTGAAACCTGTAATGCTGAGTAGGCATTAAACAAATAGGGGAAGGTGCTTCAGGCTGAGGGCCAACCCATGCAAAGGCCTTGCTCTATTTTAAGAAAATGAAATGAGTTCAGTGTTATTAGAGCTGTGAGGGAGGAAGTGGCAAAAAATAAAGGTTGGAAAGAAGCAGAAGTTAAATTTTAGAGAGTCTCTTGTTGTTGTTGTTGTTAGGGCCGATGAGTCGGTATCTGACTCATAGCAACCCTCATAGGGTTTTCAATGGCTGACTGTTTCAGGATTGCCTAGGGAGTGGATTTCCAGGCACTTCTCCCATTTCTATGGTGCTGGGAATTGAACTCGGGACTTCAGAGACCGCAGCGCAGCGCTCTACCAACTGAGCTAAATCCCAGCCCCAGAGAGTCTCTTAGCTAATATTAATAATTTGGACTTTTATATTAAGATCAATAAGTAGCCATTCCACATTATTCACTGCTTAAAACTTAAAACTCTTGTCTCAATGTCCAAGATGAATGGAGGTGGTAAGCTTAAAGACAGAGTTATTTGATATCAGGAAGGGAAATCTGTTGTAACAACTAGGCAAAACTTAGTGCAGGCCTGAATTAGGCAGGTGGCATGTGGTACAGCAAGAAATGGATGGATCCAAAAGGTATTTGTTGTTGTTGTTAGGTGCCGTTGAGTTGGTATCTGACTCATAGCGACCCTCATAGGGTTTTCAATGGCTGACTGTTCCGGGATTGCCTTGGGAGTGGATTGCCAGATCCTTTTCCATTTTTGCGGTGCTGGGAATTGAACTCGGGACCTCAGAGACTGCAGAGCAGCGCTCTACCAACTGAGCTAAATCCCAGCCCAAAAGGTATTTTGTTGTTGTTGTTGTTAGGTGCCGTCGAGTCGGTATCTGACTCATAGCGACCCTCTGTACAACAGGGGAAGCACTATTGTCAGTGCTTCTATGCTGTTCATAGGGTTTTCAATGGCAGATTGATTTTTGGGAGGGGGTTGCCAGGTCCTTCTCCCAGCCTACAGCTTCTGGTATTCCCAGGTGGTCTCCCACCCAAGTACTAACCGGGCCCAGCCCTGCTTAGCTTCTGAGATCTGACGGGATCGGATGCCACAGGGCTACTGCTGCAGGAAAAAGGTATTTAGAAAGATCAATATTTTAGCTGGACAGTATACATTTCAAAGGAACAAGAAAGAAGAGGGATGATCTGGAAACAGTATCTTGGAGCCTGCAGTCTTCATCTGAGCATTGGGCAGGGAAAGTTTTTTCCTCAGAAGATAGGCATGTTTCCCTTCAGGTGCAATTAGAGGGTCTGTTTGTTGTGACAGCGGAATCACCAGAGGTCATAAGTGAACCAGGCTTGGGAGGTAATAGGAGGTTATCCTAGCTTGAGTTAGATTGTACAATCCCAGGGAGCAGAAGTCAGGGAAAGGAGGAGAGAAAAACAGGAGAACAATATGAGGCTGTATTATAGAGGTGACTGCCTCTGAGTGTTACAATCCTATTGATGATAGGACTAACCTGTGACAAGTTATACAATTTAATCCTGGAGGACATAAAAAGAGGAATTTAATTTGAGTCTCCCATTGGTCAAATATTTATCTCATAGAGCATGAAACCTCCCTGCCTTCCATATCGCATGTACTTAAGTGCAATAAGGGTCTTATGGAGATATCACCAGGGTGGCCCTGAGGTGGGAGAGGAGAAATTGCCATGATGTTAGATTGCACCTGTATGTGAATGGCCAGAATATACCCCAAGAGCAAGTCATCTCACTGGTAGCTTGAATGAAACAGGTGAGGTAAAGAATATGACATAACACATAAAAGGTGCCTAATAAAGTCTACCCCTTGAACTGTTCAGGTTCAGTTTGCTTCACCATTATATGTAATTCTCCAAAAGAAGAAGTGTTAGTCCTACCTGTCACAATGTCCCCTCCAAGGTGATGGGTAACTACAGTCTGAGGATAAATAAAACAAGCATCAGTCTAGCTGTATCTGAAGTCATAATTAATATTTGTCTTCAATCTTTATTTCCCTCATCAATAGCCAGAATATTGGCTCTCTGGGTTGATGTTCTGGTGGAATGACTGGACCTTCATTTTTAGGAGCCTGAGCCCTAAATCTTTTGGCTTTATTGGGCTATAGGTATTATAATACAACTATGATTAACTTAACAATACAGCAATGTACAACTATGTTATCACCAGACATAGAAGCATACAACACACACACTCACACACACATACTTTGAAACTCTTGGGTTCTTCACATGCTTTCCCTTGACCCCATTAGGTACAGTAATCTTAGTTCTTCAGGACAATCCTCAGCCATTTCTTTCACAAATAGAATATTTTTTCCTCCCTGCTCCCTATAGGTATGAGGAGTCTAACTGGTATGTTCAGCTACAAGTTCAGTGGACCTCTACATTTCTCCTGGCAGAATCAATCTCTTCCTAGTCCACCACCCCTATCATGACTTCTAACCCAATAAGGGTTAAGATTGCAGGATAGGAAACAAATTCTGTAATCAATGTGTAACTGAGGTATTAGGGACATAACAAATGTATTGGTCAATGACCATATAAATACGTGTGTGTGTGTGTGTGTGTGTGTGTGTGTGTGTGTGTTTGTGTACACATATATATCTCACATACATACATATTTCCCATCTTCTACCCCAGGGCCACCTTGATGATACCTTCATACATTTACTGCACTCAAGTATGTGTAATATGGAAGGGCAAGCAGGTTTATGTCCTATGAGATAATACTTTGACCAATAGGAGACTAGAGTTAAATTCTTCCTTTTATTTTCTCCAAGATGAAATTATAGAACTTCTCAGAGGATGGTTTTATATGTACACACACACACACACACACACACACACACACACACACACACACGCCATTCTAGAAGGCTGAATTCCATCCCTTCTAGGTATCAGCCTGAAGATATCCTGTTAAGTGAGACTTTAACAGGATTTCTACCACTCTATTAAAATTGTTGCTTCTGGCTGATAGGGTATAAGGAACAAGTAGTAGATCCTGTGCACCTGCACCCATTATATTAACTTGACAGTAGGAGGGCAAGTCTACCTTGGCTACTGTAATATACATCCCTCAGTGTAAGGCAGTATTATACAAGACATCATGTTGAGAAGTCCAAAATTCTGTAAGCTTTTGAATGGTTAGCCAGTGGAGGTACTGCAGACAGAAGCAAACCCAGACCAGTGATCAATTCCTGTAAGGAAAAATTTCTTTAAGCCCTCCCCCTCCCATGGGTAGAAGATGTCTAATTGCAATCAACCTTGTAATGGGTTGAATCTAAAATGTCTCCCAAAGGTTAGGTGTTTGAACACTAGGTCCCCAGGTGGTGGCAGGGTTTTGGGAGGCTGACTGTGGAACTTTGGGAGATGGGAGCCAACTGATTGAAGCAGGTCACTGTGTTGAGTCTTCAGAAGTTTCACCTGGACCCCAGTTCTGGTAAGCGCTCTCTGCTTCCTGATGCCATGATGTGATGAGGCTTTGTTGCTGCTCTACCATGCCTCCCCACCACTATGGATGCTCTCCGAACCATGAGGAAAATTAATCTCCCTTTAGTTGTTTCTGTCAGACACTTTGATTAAAGTGACAAAGTCACTGGAGACACAAATCTAATACCGAGAGACTGATCCCTTCAGTCTCCAGTGCTGGCAGGTTGAACTCTCAAAACTGGCATTTAGATAGATCAGAAGGAGTCCATCCAAGCCTCTATCCCTGCCATATGACCACCTTGTTCTTGTGCTCATTGTCCAACATAGAGGCATCAATGAGAAAGGCCAACTGACATACATAAGAGCTATCCTTCCCCATTGTTTATTAAGAGGAACTTTGGTGGTATGTGTTCTCTGATAGGCAGTAATATCTATACATTTGGCTCATGAGCTGTAGTTCTCCTTCCTCTGATCTAAAAGAATGTATTTTCCAAATTAATAGCTGCTTATAAAGTGCCAGTCCTGCAGGCATACCACTGTGGAGTCTGATCCCATTAGATCTCGGAAGCTAAGCGGGGTCAGGCCTGGTTAGAATTTGGATGGGAGACTGCCTGGGAACCCCAGGTGCTATAGGCTTGGGAAAAGGACTTGGCAGCCCACTCCCAAAAAACAATCAGCCATTGAAAACCCTATGAATAGCAGAGAAGCACTGACAATAGTATTTCATCTGTTTTATACAGGTTCGCTATGAGTCGGACACCAATTTAACAGCATCTAACAACAACAAAAATAAAGCACCAGAGACTGTGTTGATCTGCTCCACTTTAGGTACCACATTTTGCATGTAAGCTCCAATAGTAATTATGTCCTAATTAATTTTATGGTAGTATACCATCTGTTTTTTCCAGGCCTAGACAGATCAACTGAACAGGAATATGATGAGACCACTATCTGCATACCTTAAATCTTTGATGGTAGTGAAGACCTCTGCAATTCTTCCTAGGATACAGATTGCTTCTCACCATACAGGGCAGGGATGTGTATGAAGGAGTATGTATGCATTAGTAGGAGGAATTGCACAAGTTTCATGGGTTTCCATTTGGTCCTTCCTACCATATTGACAGGGCTGGGATTTAGCTCAGTTGATAGAGCGCTGCGCTGCAGTCTCTGGAGGTCCTGAGTTCAATTCCCAGCACTGCAAAAATGGGAGAAGGACCTGGCAATCCACTCCCAAGGCAATCCTCAAACAGTCAGCCATTGAAAACCCTATGAGGGTCGCTATGAGTTGGATACCAACTCAACGGCACCTAACAACAACAACAACAACCATAATGACTGGCTAGGATTTAGCTCAGTTGGTAGAGTGGCACTCTGCAGTCTCTGAAGTCCCAAGTTCTATTCCCAGCACTGAAAAAATGGAAAAGGATGTGGCAATCCACTCCCAATGCAATCCCAAGACAATCAGTCATTGAAAACTCTATGAAGGTCACTATGGGTTGGACATGACTCAATGGCACCTAACGGCAACAACAATCATAATGACCCTTACTCAGTGAAATAATGTGAAGTTTCTGCCAAGTGCTGGAGCTAACAGTGTAATTTGAGTCTAGGAAAATAACTGAGATAAACCTGGGCTAAAATTTCATTTATCATCTAGACTTCATTTATCATCTAGCCAACTACTACTCTAATTGGAAGTCCATGATGAAATTTTGACTCCACTGGCATCAGAAAGATTCTATCCTTCTTGTTGTTGTTAGGTGCCGTCGAGTCGGTATCCGACTCATAGCGACCCTCATAGGGTTTTCAGTGGCTGACTGTTTCAGGATTGCCTTGGGAGTGGAATGCCAGGCCCTTTTCCCATTTTTGTGGTATGGGAATCGAACTCGGGACCTCAAAGACTGCAGCGCAGTGCCCTACCAACTGAGCTAAATCCCAGCCCAATTCTATGCTTAGCAGTGAATCTTTTTAAAAATTATGTATTTCCCATCCCTGGTGTACAATGTTCTATTAAATTGCCACAGGTCCCTATTGGATAGGGTTAGGAGAATATTTAGTATATGTGTGTAGATATTGTTATTTTTCAAGGATATTCAGCCTCTCTTTCAATAAATGGGTTCTAGGTCTTAAATCTTGAAACTGGACGAGAGACCACAAATTTCCATTGTGGTGACTGATGTCACATTTCTGCTCACTTCTGTATATTTAGAAATAGAATAATACAAGTCGTCAACCCTACTCAGCAGTCTAGCTGTCTCGTGTCTAGGAACACCATAGTCTTTTAGCCAACACCAAAAGTCCCTATTAAGGCATTTTGATCAACAGTCTGGCATTGCTGCCCATTATAGACATGAAGTCCACTATGACTCTGAAAGCTGGGATGACCAGAGTTCCAGGCTCTGCTATTCTAGAACCCTATCATCCCCAATGACAAAATGGAGCCCAGTTTCATGGCAGCATCTCCAACCATTACTCCTTTTTACAAAGACAGCTTCCACTAAATTTCTAAACAACTGTCAGTGCCCCTCTGACCATTGTACCTCTTATTATTTTGCTGAAGGGAGTATCTCCTGGGTCCCTTCAATGAACATAGCCAGGTAATAGGATTTTTATTTTACATAATAAATTAATTCTAACACCCAGTCTCCATGAGCCTTCTTATCCTTTTTTCAATAATATACTAAGACAGCCCTAGTATCTCTACCTCATTTACTGAAGATCATCATCCTGTAAAAGCTTTAAGGCTTCATCCCAACTTTAAGGGCACATCCCAAGAACTTTAGGATCATCTTGAGATATTTCCCAGCATTGAAATCTAAGTCATGAATGAATGTGACTTTGTCAGTTAATGCTCCCTATCTAATCTTTGCCTGCATCCATACCACTGTGGCATCTGATCCCATCAGATCTCGGAAGCTAAGCAGGGTCAAGCCTGGTTGGTACTTTGATGGGAGACCTCTGGGAACACCAGGTGCTATAGGCTTGGGAGAAGGACTTGGCAACCTACTTTCAAAAAACAATCAGCCACTGAAAACCCTTAAAGGGGAACCTATATGAATAATGTACATCAAAATGCATATATGGAAATGTCACAATGAAAAGCATATCAGAATGAATCACATTAAGATGTACATTAAAAATTTCCAATTAAAAAAACCCTATGAATAACAGAGAAGCACGACAATAGTGTTTCTCCTGTTGTACGTAGGGCCACTAATGAGTCAGACATTGACTCCACATCACCTAACAACAACAACAATCTAATCTTTGATCTGCCTTCCCCATTCCAGGCCAATATCCTTCAGCTCTACTTCCCCAGGTCCTGGAAATCCTTTGGAATACAGGCTATTCTTTCTTGAGCAGAGGTTATACCTTCCCCATCATACTGTGCTGATACCTGACTTTGGGGAAGGCCGAGAGGTGCTGAAGAGAGGATCTTGAGAACCAGTGCCATAGTATACAGTGCCTTCAGTGATGCCATTTCAATGCCTGTAGGAAATGAGAGGCTGCTTCCTTCTAGCAAAATGTACACATTGCTTCAGCTATCCTGTGGAGTTCAGGGCACTCCAGGTTTCTCTCTCTCTCTCTCTCTCTCTCTCTCTCTCTCTCTCTCTCTCTCTCTTTCTCTCTCTCTCTCTCTCTCTCTCTTTTCCTTTTGGTAGTATTTCTGGGTTGAACTCAGGGCCTCATACATACTTAGTGCTCTGTCACTGAGCTGCACCCCTTCCCCCTTTTCCTATTTTTTATTTTGAGTCAAAGTCTCACTAAATTACGCAGGCTGCCTCTGGCCTTGAACCTGCATTCCTCCTGCCTTCACTTCCCAAGTTGCTGGGATTACAGATATGCACCATGGGGCCGGCTGACTCGGAGTTTCTCAGTTATCAGGGTGATTCACCCATATATCTCTAACACAAGTCATGAGACCTCATTCTTTTCCTATCTATCAGGGCATTAACTTTGACAGATGAGGTCTGTTGAAGCACTGCATTGGTTTATCTGTGCAGCTTTGCTACACTTAAAACTCAACCTTGGACTTAGTTCTCAGCACAGACTGCAGGAAATAATAGTCTCCTAACCAAGTATTGTGGCTCACACCTTTAATCCCAGTGACTAAAGAGATAGGGATAAGGAAGATCAAAGGTTCCAGGCCAGAGGCAGCCTGCATAACTTAGCAAGACCTTGTCCCAAGATAAAAAGTAAAAAATGGGCTGGGAGTACAGCCCAGTGGCAGAGCACTTGCAAAGTATATGCAAGGCCCTGGGTTGAACCTCAAGTACCACCAAAAAAAAAAAAAAAAAAAAAAAGAGTGAATCTCCTTCACAATTTTCAAGTCCTAGGGATTGAACCCAGGACCTTGCTCTACCTCTAAGCTACATCTCCAACCCTTCTTTAAATTTTTATTTTGAGACAACATCTTGCTAAGTTGCACAGCCTCCCTCTGGCCTCAAACCTGTGATCCTCCTGCCTCAGCCTCCCAAGTAGCTGGGATTACAAGTGTGCACCACCACTCCCAGCTATAGTCTAGTTTTTGAGGAGTATTTTTTAGTGAGCATTTGGCTGTCATGAGCTTCTCATTCTTTCTTTCTTCTCACTTGATAGCCCAGGCTGCACCTGGAACTCTCAGTCCTCCTGCCTCAGCCTGCCAAGTGCTGGGATTCCAGGCATGGGCCGCCACACCTGGTGAGCAGCTCATTTTCTTGTGCCCAGTCTTTCAATGCGGTTAAGAGAGAGATCTCAGTCAACAATTCTTGTAATTATCATTGTCTTCATAACATCCTAGTACAACATCAAAGTACGTCATCTTTTCAGTGTGTCTCACCCCAATCAACGTCAAGTGAGTGCCTTAGTAACTGTAATGCCACTGCAGGATGATTACCACTCTACTTCCCATCAGCAGTGAGTAATTAGTTACTGCCGTCAGACCACTAGGTACTCTAGTTTGAAAATCCCACCCCGATGGTTTGACTTAGAGGGCCACTCCTGATGCCGATTGTTTTAGGCTGGGCTCGCTAAGAAAGCTTGAGGACCATTCCAGACATCAGGAATCAAGGACAAGGAGAAAGAAGTATAAAGATTTGTTAGCAAGCGGGCTGCCACTAGGTGGAACTGATTGCTCAATTCTGTGAGCCCAATCCTGAGAAGCCATTAAAAATACCACGTCTCAGCATGGTTCATTGCTCAAGAAAGAGAAAGGGGAAGAATTCATCTGCTCACTCATCTGCTATCTCATACTGGTAAAAGGCTTGCCTTGGGGCAGATGTTAACCCCACTGCACTTTCGGGTTTAGCCTGTATGTACAAGTGAATGTCCTGGGCAGTATCATCCAGGAAACGCAAGGCAAGAGATAAGAGGCACGGACCAGAGATAAGAGACAAGATGCTATCATCTTGGTATGTATGAAATCAGCCAGAATCTATGCAGAGTTGTTTCCACAAGGGTAACAGGCATAAGAGAGAGGCTGGAAAGACCTGAAGTTATGTATAACAGATTAGTCAAGGGAGGGAAATCACGGAGATGTGGCACAGGTATGCATGGAGAACCCAGATTACTATATGTCAACTAAACACTTAGGCCTTCAATAGATTGGCCTATGGATGCATTTTGTCTGGCAGGCCCAAATGAAATTTTTTGAATTTGAGTGTATGAAGGCAGAACATGCATTTTACTCACTTGCGACAGGCTTTAGAGGCTCATCTCCACAGTATGACACTTGGCACACTCCACATAATCCCCTTTTCTGCCTGACTCCTGGACGCATTTAGGCTTAAAACCCCTGCATATTGGGATTATATCCTGGTAACAAGGCATGGTGGAGTTGCAGCTGAAAGTTTTCCAGCTGAATGATTCTCAGAAGACTGGGTGGGAATGACTCATGCCTCCTCAAAGAAGTGAGCAAAAGCCAGAATCTCTGACTTTCTGTGAGATTTCCTGCACAGGTGAGCAGAAAAGCAATGGGATTAGGGGTTTCCCAGGACACTGGGCACATGCTGGAAAGAGTGGTGGTGTATTTTTTTTTTTAATGCCCAACCCTTTCAGGAGATTAGGAGAAGGCATTGGAGTATTTTTAAATAGCTTGTTTAGTAAGGAGGTTTCATCTTGGTTCTAATTAAACACAATGATGTTGTACTTGGCTCTCTTCCCTACCATTTTTCTTGCTCCACAGTAGCCTCCAATTCAGTGATCATTTTTTCTCTATTCCAAAAGCAAGATAAGAATGAGAGTTGCTGTATCTTCAAACCTCAGCTTGAGGTCATTGTCAATGCATATTCACAATAAAATAACTCCATTCTCTTAAGTGAACTATCTGGATTTGTAAGAGATACTGAATTTTTTATGCTAATTCCAAGGAAGATGGTAGTACCATAGATATTTTATTAAGATAGTGATATCATAGACATGCCTGCAGCCATAGCACCATGGCACCAGATCCCATCAGACTTGGAAGCTAAGCAGGGTTGGACCTAGTTAGTTCTTGGATGGGAGACCAGCTGGGAACACCAGGTGCTATAGCCTGTGAGAAGGACCAAACAGCCCACTTCTCCCTCCCCCCCCAAAAAAAATCACCATTGAAAACCCTATGAACAGCAGAGAAGCACTGGCAATAGTGTTTCACCTGTTGTACATAGGGTCACTATGAGTTGGACACTGACTCGACGGCACCTAACAACAACAACACCATAGACACATGTGAGACTCACTCTGTGCCAGGCATTGTATTGAGCTCCGTTGATGCAAAGAGTTAAGATATGAGATGTGGCCTGAGGGGAGCTGGGAATCTAGTAGGAAAATTCATGCTATCCCATGATGTCTGGGCAGAGTGTTATGGATGTACCAAGGAAGGAGGAAGGCTTCCCTAAGGTAGTGGTATTTGTTCTGAGTCCTGAAGGATAACTTGCTGCTGAGGCTAAGGTGAGGACATGGGATGGCAGTTCAGAACAGTGAGTGAAGGACAAGATGTGGGGCTGCCTTCACAAGCATGGCCTCTTCTCTCCACCTCACTGTATTAGTTAGCTTTTGTACCACTGACAGACAGCTTAAGGAAGGAAAGGTTTGTCTGGCTCAAAGATTCAGAAAGTCAGCCCATAGTGACAGTCCAGGAGGCTGTGGAATGATGCCAAATACAGTAGCTGGGCCACTTTGGTCCATGGCTGCAGCCACTTCTGAGTGCCTGTGCTGGGAAACTACTTTCTTAGGCAGCACTTTGTGAGTGGGATACCTTGCAGGCACTCTTCTCAAGGTAAAGTCTTTCGAATGAGCTTGCAGTTTTACACCTTGGAGCCTTCTGTGGGAGGAGTCTTTCTAATTCCTGACTTTACTCATCCTCAAGACATCTTTCCTATTTTTCCAATACAAAGTACTTGGCTTCTCTTTAATGGTGCTAAATTCTTTAACCATTATAGCCTCTTCATCCACAACTTTAAGTGGGCTCTTTCTCTGACCAGACTGGACACTTTCCACATCTTTCTGCTCACTGTAAATCTGGTTAAAAGCATCCAGCAATAATCACGTCATGGCTTGAATGTTACACTGTCTTGAAATATCCTCCACCAATTAGCTTTGAATTCAGCCTCACTCAGATTTTTAGGACACAGGCAAAATTCAGTCAAATTCTTAGCCAGACTTTAATATGAATAGTCTCTAGTCTAATTCCCAGCAGATTCCTCCTTCCCTTCTAAAACCTCATGAACACATTTTGCATTTCTATCAACTTTCTAGTCTTATGATCTCCCACCAGAACTGCCTATCAAGCTCCCTTTTTAGCATTCTAGGGCTTCTCTGGACTGCATCTCCAAACTCTTCCCAATTCCTCCCGCAAACCAGTTACAAAGACCTAAGAACCCAACCACATGGTCAGGTTTAGGCATAGCAATGAATCTCTTTCTCTGGTGCCAATTTTCTCTATTTGTTAGGTTTTATGTCACTGTGACCAAAATACCTGACAGAGACAGTTTGAGGAAGGAAAGCTTTATTTTTCTCACACTTTCAGAGGGTCAGTCCATAGTGGTGGGGAAAGCATGGATGAACTCGGTACATGGCAGCAGGAATTTGTGGTGCAGGCTCTCCACATCTTAGCAGACTAAAAACATGGAGCAAGACTGGAACTTTGGACCAAGTAAAGCCTTCAAAGTCCCATCCTTAGTGACCTACTTCTGCCAGCAAGGTCCTACCTCATAAATGTTGCATGGCCTCCCAAAACAGCACCACTAGCTGAGCATTGATTGTTCAAACATGAGCCTTGGGGGATATTTAATATTGAAGCCATAACACTCACTTAGGGTGCTCCTGCAGGACCCTTTGTTAATAACCCCCACCCAACTCTGTCTTCCCACACCTCAGAAATAGGCAAATTGTACTTGTTGCCTGCAAGTAGAAAGCTAGTCACTAATGCCCTAGACCGGGGACATGGGAGCTGGTTGAATGTCCATCTCTGACTACAAATTTCTAGGTGTAACACCATACTAATGACAGCTATGAGAAAAGTGACTATTCTAGATTTATTTTCCCATTCACCCATGCTTGGGTTTCAATGAGCAGGAGCAGGAATAAGTTACTATATTGCCACACTTTTCTGAGTATCTGGAAAGAAAGCTACATCTGAAGAGCTGTGGGTGACCGGTGAATAGTTGAGTGGGTGCTGGCTGTGATCAGGTACATTAATTCCTGGTGGAGAACATAAGTATTTCTGCTTTCTTATGACTTTATAACTGATGGAGTCTTTTGCCTTCATTGACTCTATTGCTAAATCAGTGACAATGCACTCAGATGTACAATGGGATTGGCTGGGTACTTAAAAATTTGATATATTGACTTCATGATTTAAATCAGAATCTCTATAAGTAGGACTCAGATAACTGTATTTTAAAAGTCCATCACAAAGTTGTAACGTGCAGCCAGGGTTGATTATCAGAGTTGTAGAACAACAGAGAGAGGAAAGGGAGGGAGGAACTTATACCCAGTGAGCAAGAACCATTAATGGAATCTTTCCTCCTGAGATAAAATAATGATATGAGAATGTGTAGTGGGAATTCCTCCTGGAGGACCATTCCGTTAATTTTATAGAAATATTTTAATAAGCTGCTTGGATAAGAGGTGAGTCCTCCTAAGAGCATGCTCAAAATACAATGTAGCTCCCAAATATGTGCATTATGATAAGGAGAGGAAATAGATGGCTGTTGAGTGAGTGGGGAAGAAAATACAAAAAGGATTCCCCAGATCGTCCATGGCCTGAACCCTTAGTGCTTAGGGTGAGGATTTCTTGTTGACACAGTTTGAGTGGAAGCTTTCTGCCTGAGTGACATGGGAAGCTATGGAAGGTGGAACTGGGAGATCAGGAACATCACTCTCGAGGTCTTAGTTTCATCCAGGGTAACAGCTAAAATGCCTAGAGAGTATTTTAGGCATTCCAGAGTGGGAAAACATGAAAAATATTGCCACATTGTGACAGAAGAGAATTTATGATGTCAGGAGGTCCCCGTGGTGAGAGCTTCACAAGGAGACCCACATTATTAGGCTCCACAGAGAGCCAGTGTGACCAAAACTGCCCCTCCAAGTGTTCAATTCCTGAAGAGTAATCATAAACCAGGACTCACAAAGAATGTTCTGTGGAACTTGAATCCTAAGGAGGAGAAATGAAAAAAAGAAAAAAATTAGCAAGGGTCACATGATCAAAGAAGCTTGGGAAACTGGCTGAATAAAAGAACTTCCAAAGTATTTGATACGCCTATGAGTGTAGTAACACTCCCAGAGGTGAGGTGTAGACTACAGCTCTCTCTGCATTTAAAATCTCAAAGAGCCTGAATTCCCTGAGAGTCACTATGGGAAACACTGCTTCAGGTCTGTGTATGAATAACTGTTGACACATGGAATATTTTTGCAACAAATGATGAGGAAACACAAATCCATACTGATACCTTTTCAATTTGCCTACTTTTTAAATAAAAAACAACCTAAGTTGCCTTCCCTTTGAATATCCTTTCCTAAAAAGAAGCCTTTTTTAAAAAAGTGGTTGCAGCTGCCAGAGGCATTGAAGAGTCTATGGATGTTTATCCCTAGATCATTGTTAACATGATAGAATGGCTTTTCAGGGTTTATTTCACTCCTTAAGATTAACATTCCCTGTTGAGAGTTGGGATAACACATATAAGGATGGTAAGGAGTCTGAAAGTTAAGGATTCATCCTGCTGCATTTCTCCTATGGTACATTCATGACGTGACTCCACAAGTTGAATGCAAAGTAGAAGCAGTTGGCATTTCACAGCAGGAGGTTAGAAATAAGAGTGTGGCCAGGCACAGTGGCTCACACCTGTAATCCCAGCAATTCAGGAGGTGGAAATAGGAGGATCTCCAGGCTTAAGGCCAGAGGCAGTCTGTATAACTAAATAGGACCCTGTCTCAATACAAAAAATTAAAAATGGGCTGTGGGTACAGGCCAGTGGCAGAGCACTTGCAAAGGATGTGCAAGGCCCTGGGTTCAACCCCTAAATACTGCAAAGAAGGAAGGAAGGAAGGAAGGAAGGAAGGAAGGAAGGAAGGAAGGAAGGGAGGGAGGGAGGGAGGGAGGGAAGAAGGAGAAAGAAAGGAAAGAGAGAAAAAAAGAAAAGAGAAAGAAAGAAATAAAGAGAGAAGAAAAAGAAAGAAAGAAAGAAAGAAAGAAAAAGAAAGGGAAAGAAAGGGAAAGAAAGGGAAAGAAAGAAAGAAAATGTTTATTTCTAACATTTATGGTGTCTTTATTGAAATGGAAGCATCTCAGACATATAGTTATGGACTGGGAGGCAGAGATCTGAATTCTAATCCCAGAGATACCACACTCTTGCTGTGTGACCTTGGTCAAATTCTCAGCTGTCTTATCTGGGGTTTAAATGATCCTAAAAGCCCTTTCAAGCTTGTATGAATGTGTTTCTGGATAATAGCACAATTATAAATATAAACTATTCCAAAGTGCAGCCATAGCCCTGTGGCATCCGATCCTGTCAGATCTCGGAAGCTAAGCAGGGTCGGGCCTGGTTAGTATCTGGATGGGAGACCGCCTGGGAACACCAGAAGCTGCAGGCTTGGGAGAAGGACCTGGCAAGCCCCTCCCCCCAAAAATCAATCTGCCATTGAAAACCCTATGCACAGCAGAGAAGCACTGACAATAGTGTTTCCCGTTGTACAGAGGGTTGCTATGAGTCGGATACCAACTCGACGGCACCTAACAACAACAACAATTCCAAAGTTAACTAGAAAAAAAACATAAAGAACTCAGAACCTGAAAAAAGGGTCCTTAGGGCTCCAGAATCTCTTTTCTTTCCTTTTTTTTCCCCCAATGGTACCAGGGCTTGAACCCAGGGCCACATGATTGCATGCTTTGCAAATGCTGTACCACTGAGCTGTATCCCCAACCCTGGTTTTCACTTTTTATGTTGAGACAGGGTCTTGCTAAATTACACAGACTGTCTCTGGTCTCAAACTTGCTATCCTCCTGCCTCTGCCTCCTGAGTCACTGGGATTACAGGCATGAGCCACTATGCCTGGCAGGGCTCCAGAGTTTTGATGGCCTCCATTCTCAGTAGAGCTAGGGTTAGGGACAAGTGCAAAGCTTCCTTTGGAAAAAGTTTCCCACCCTGTGAGTTTTTGATGCATGAGTCATTCCCCCGACACCTTCTCATCCTCCACTAGATCACACAAAACCCTAGGGTTTCATGTTGCTAGAAAAATGGTGAAAGGTCTAGGCCTTGAACTTCCACGTGACATTGCTGTTGGAGTGTGGTTGAGTGTCCAGCCCTGATGGCCACACAGTCAGCCATGATGGCCCAGGCTGCCGTCCTCTGGGCCTGTTCGGTCCTCCCTGGCACTGTTGCACCTGTCCCTGAACTGCAGTTTTACCACGTGCTTTATCTCTGCTCTTTATTTCTTTGTGGATCTTTGGAGATCACACGATGCAGGAAATATTTTTCTGGGGCTAGTAAAGAGATCAATCTTTATAAATGCAACAACTTTTCTCCCAACCCCTAAGAATAGTCAGCATGCCTTTTCTTAGAAATAGTAAGCCAATGCAATGGTTGGATATTTGTATGTTAAATTATCAATAATTCACCTAATTTTGTCTCCCTAGTAGAATTTCTGATGTCTGAATTGGATAGTAGATGTGGCCAGAATGTATCTAATTCACACAAGGCTTCTTAGTTATTTTGTTATTCTTTTCATCCCTCCTCTCTTCCATCCAGGCATGAGGCCTATCCCTTCCTGGATTCTATAGCTCCAAACATAAAGAAGCCCAATTTTTTGGCTTTAGCAATTTTTGAAAGATTCCTTTCACTTGAGGCTATAGGTTTCCTGTCTGAAATTTGGGAAGAACAGTAACAAAATACATTTTTTGCTCATATGACCTTTTTCTCATCTCAGGTATATTCCTGTAAAATGTCAAACTGTCGTGATACCACAACTACCTCCAGAGTTAAAGCCTTTGGACAACTGATATGACTTCCATGGTGGCCTTTCCATATCCACTCCTACCCTTCCCAGCCATCCTTTACACAGCAGCTAGAGGGACCCTTTAAACATCTGACCAGTACTCCTCCCACTGAAAACTGTTTCAGCTTCAGTTGCTTTTAGGAAAGATTCTAAACTCTTTAACAGGGCAGACAAGAGCTTGTCAGATTTCAACTCTGCCCACTCACCCTGTTCTCTAAGCTTCAATCATGCTGGCCTCCTCAACCACACTTTGCTTGCTTCTTTCTGCATCAGCGCACACAGGAAATGCTGGTCTTGTGGTCCAGGACCCTCTTTCCCCTATGATAACCACTCAGAGCACAATCTGAAATTTACCTTAATGAGTGGTATGTGGTAACAAATTTATATTTTTGTATTTTATGTTTTTCCGTATGGAAAGTAACTTTTGTGTGCCATTTTTTTGGATGACCACCCTCCCCTTCATTGTACAGTGACACTACGATACTACTCCCAAATTTTTTAATTTTAGCGTACACCTAAGTCTGAATGTATGCATTCTACTCTTTTTTTATTAGTTTTTAATCTATTCTTTCACCATTACCACATTGTATTAATAACTATATACTTTTACAATAGACATTTGTCTAAGGAGCCCCTTGGCCATTATTAATTTTTCATTTTCAAAATTGTCTTTGTTATTATTGGTTCTTTATACTAATTAGAACTTTAGGCTCAATTTGTCAAGGTCTGTGAGTAAATCTTGTTGCTTTTAATTGAATTTTATAGGCATTGGGATTTTACATATTTCTAACTTTTCAGAATAAATATTCTTTTATGCCTTTCAATAGGGTTTTATAATATTTTCCATAAAGATCTAAAATATCTATTATATTTATTCCTAGGTCACATACATATTTTTGATACTATAAAAGGCATATAATGTATTGTTGCTGTTATTTTTAAATTTATCTTTTAATTACTAATTGATGTATAGTAATGAGTTCATTTTTCATAAGGTAATCTAGTATCTAGCAACTTGGATGAGATCTTGTTCTAGTTGTTTTGCTTTAACTTTGCTCAGGTGATTTCTGTAGATATTAATTTTGCTTGAAAATAAAGACAATTTGATTTTTCTTTACCTATCCTTTTAACCTTTATCCATTTCATATATTATTGTGCTAATTAGTGCTTACAGAATAATAATGTTGAAGAAAATTGATGTGCTAGACATCCTTGTCAGGGGTCACCATTAAGTATAACATTTGCTCTTGGCTTTATTATGATTTCCTTTCTCAAGCTAAAGAAATCTGTTTTAAGTTTCTATTGTGAATTTGTACTGGATTTTGTCAAATATTTTCCCTGTATCTGTAGGAATTATATGGCATAAAATGAGATGGAATCTTTTCTTTTTCTGTTTACTGAACCAGTTTGTATAAATGGAGAATTGTTTGTTCTTTGAATAATTGCTAAAACTTGTCCATGACATCACCTCAACCAATAGTTCTGTTTGGTTCCCCCTTCCTTATTTATTTCTTACACCTACTAATTTTCTCTCTTTTATGTGAATTCAGAAATTGCTTGCTGAAAGGAAGAGAATTTGAAATATTTACTGAGGAAGATCAAAGAACACAACCCTCAGTATGGATTGCAACTCAACATCAACAACAACAAAAAATCCTTACAACTGGGTCAGTAAGAAACTTCATGATAAATGGAGAAAAGATTGAGGTTGTCCAAGATTTTGCTTTACTTAATTCCATAATCAACACCTACGGACATAGCAGGCAAGAAATCCAAAGACACATTGCTTTGGGAAAAGCTGTTGCAAAAAACCCTTTAAAAGTGTTGAAAAGTAAAGATGTCACATTAAAGATGAATGTGAACCTGACTCATGCTGTGGTATTTCCAGTTGCATCATATACTTGTGAAAGCTGAACAGCAAATAAGGGAGACAGGAGCAAAATTGATGCTTTTGAATTATGGTGCTGGAGAGGAATATTGAATATACCATGGAGTGCCAAAAGAACCAATAGATCTATCCTGGTAGAAGTAGAACCAGAGTTCTCCTTGGAAGCAAGGATGGCTAGACTGTGTCTTATGTATTTTGGACATGTTGTCAGGAGGGACCAATCCCTGGAGAAGGACATCATGTATGGAAGAATGGCAGGTCAATGAAAAAAAGAAAGACCCTCAGCTAGATGGATTGACATGTGGCTGAAGCAATGGGCTTAAACAAACAAACAAAAAAGATCAAGTGCATGCCACAGTGTAGGGGATTGTTTAGTTGTGTTTAATAGGGTTGCTATGAGTCAGACCCAACTTGGCAGCACCTAACAACAACAGTAACAATAATTTGTTAAAATTGCTGTGTATCATATGTAGTATCTTGCATTGTGCATGTTATAAAAGTCTTTGCATTAATTTGACTTATCAACTCTCTAAAATCAGAAGTCTTAGATTATTTCATTAAGAAAAAAATCTTTTTTGGTTACTTTTGTGAATGAAGCACCTATTGTATATTCCAGCTAATTGATACTTATATAAAGGAAGCATATTTGAATTAACTTTTAGTCACTTTGCTAAACTCTTTACTATGTGCCTAGCATACTACCAGACTCAGCAATCTTTAATTACAAAGTAATATTTTATTTCCTTTTTTATTCAAAAGATAAGGATTGGTAGGCTCATTGCCTGGACTATCAGAAATCTACACTTCTGTAGGTTTTCCCCATGGGATTCTAGGAATACCCAAGGAAGGTAAATGACTCTTCACTTTTTCCCTTGCTTCTGCAGCCCAGGCTCTGAACCACTGCTCTACAAAGTCAGGTAGATCATCCCTCATCAGCTGACATTGCCCTCCATACTCCTCTCACATTCCCTCTGAGTTTAGACACAATCCTTTCTCATAATTCCCAAGGTAGAGGAAAGAACAGGTCTTGTATTTAACAAAACTTATTCGTGAGCATCTAGAGAAATGGCTTATGAAAGAAAGAAAATTAGACTGTCATCACACTGTTTAAAAACAATGCTGTATTCCAGAAGATAAGTAATGTACTATACTTAAGATACTCAACAAAGAAGAATGTGAGCCAAAGGATTGTTAACCAGTCAAACTGACTTTCAAGATTAGGGTCTCTAGACAACTTAGGAACTATTGTTGTTGAGTTGGGTCTGACTCATAGCAACCCTATGTACAACAGAACAAAACATTTCCCAATTCTGTGCCAGGCATACAATCTTTTTTATGTTTGATCCCATTGTGTCAGTCCATCTAGTTGAGGATCTTCCTATTTTCTCATTGATCCACCATTCTCCCAAACATGATGCCCTTCTCCAGAGATTGGTCCCTCCTGACTACCTGTCCAAAATATGTAAGATGCAATCTAGCCATCCTATATCTAGCAATTAAGAGATTATTTTCCCCCAATCCTTTGCTGAGAAATATATCAGAGAACAATCTTCAGACACTCATGAAGTTAATAGATAACAATATGAATATAGGTAGCAAGCATGTCATCCATAGGTACTTATTGTTGTAGTTTGGACTTAAAATGTTCCCCAAACGTCATGTTCAAACATTATGTCCCCAGGTGGTGGTGCTGTTGTGGAGGCTATGGAATTTTGGGAGGTTGGACCTAGCTTGCAGAAGTAGGGTACTAGTGGGTAGGATTTTGTAGTTTTACCCAGACTCCCAAGCTGTCTCTCCTTCCTGATGTCATGATGTGAAGTCCTCCACCACAGCCCCAGCCAATGCTCCACCATGCCTTCCCACCACTATGGACTAACATCCTCTGAATCATGAAACAAAATAAATCTTTCCTCCCATAAGTTGTTTCTGTAACATATTTTGCCACAGTGATGCACAAGCTAACTAACACACTTATAGAACTAAGTTGAAATAAAGGTTTAAAAGATAAGATCATAGTGTGAAGAGTCATATGCTCTGATAATATCATTATAGTATAACTAAAAAATGGGAAGACAATGGGTAGTGTAGACACAAAGTTTTTAACATTGTTTTCAGTAACACTGTAGTGGGTAATAGTACTGATATCAGTATGGTGAGACAACAACTATGTATGTAATGGAGGATAAAACAAGCGAGTAATCATGACCAATTCTACTTCTATCATCTGCTATATTCTTGGGAACCAGAATTCTTAGTATAGAAGATGGAAAGTACAGATTAAGCTAGAAGAAATTAATAAAAAATTCAGCTGTCCTGAAATTGAATTGGATGAGTTTACCATTCAACTTTACATTTATGAATACCAACAGATCTGTCCTAGAAGAGGTGCAAACAGACTAGTCCTTGAAAGCAAGGATGGCTAGGCTTTGGTCATATCTTCAGGAGGGACCAATCCCTGGAGAAGGACACCATGTTTGGGAGAGTGGCAGGTAAACAACAACAAAAAAGGAAAACCCTCTACTAGATGGATTGACACAGTGTCTGCAACAGTGGGTTTTAGCATAAGATCATGTGCCTGGAACAGAATCTGGGAGTGTTTCGTTCTGTTACACATAGGGTTGCTACGAATAACAATGTATGTGTTCATGGGTATTCAAGAAGCCCTCATTTCAAGATCACAATCTAGGTGGCAAGCATACTTCTAGTTTGGTCCTAGATCTGTCCACTGAAATGTTCTGGAAACACAGACCAAACCCAGTAACCTTGAACATCCATAGCACCCACAATATTATTTGAAATGAAGGCTTCTTGGAGATATGACTAATTTTAGTACAGAGCAGGAAACATACAAGATGATCCTGGAATGAAATTTCATACTATAAAGTTCAGGCCAAAAGGAAATAATTTGAAAATGCTCTTTATGGCCAGAATGAAACAATTTGAGTTTCAATAAGGATATTAACTTCAATGGATTGCTACATATAAAATATTTTTAAATCTATATGTTTGTAATAATTTTTAGAAATAATTCATAATGTTTGGAGGATTTGGAATACCAACTCGTTATCTTGCAAATCAATAAGAGAGAAAGAATTTTGTACTCATCCTGTCATTTCTGTATAAATTTTATCTCAGTGGCAAAATAGCAGATGAGGGACATCATTCCTCATAGAAATATTCCAGTTAATTAATTAAGAAGAGATGAAGCCAGGTGCCATGGTGCACAACTGTAATCCCAGCAACTCGGAAGGCTGACACAAGAGGATTGCCAGTTGAAGGCCAGAAGCTGCCTGCACAACTTAGTAAGATACTGTCTCAAAATTAAGAAAGAAAAAGAGGCTGTGGGTGCAGATCTGTTGTAGAGCATATTCCTAGCGTGCACAAGATCCTGGGTTCAACCCCCAAGTTCCACCAAAAAATTAATTAAAAAAGAAAAAAAGAAGAAATGAAAACTCTACCTTACATCCTATGCTCATGCCATAGATCTAAACACTAAGCAGCAGTAGCTGCTAACATCACAAAAAGAGGCAATCAGATAGACCATCCTCCTGAGGAAAGAATACAGTATCACCTACAGTCCTGCCAAAGCAAACCTGAGTCTGATCAAATTACAAACTGACATGTTGAACTACACCACGATGGTATAACCAGCAAAACGCAGGCTATAAGAGTCTCTATGGGTCTAACAACTCTTTAACACTTTGCAAGAGATAAAAGGAGATAAAGCCAAACTTTAAATTAAAAGACAAAATTTAAAACAAATTAAACCATATATGTTTATGGAAGCTGAGTTGGGTGGTAGAACTACTTATTTAAAAAAAATAGAACTACTTAATTAAAAAAATAGATTTCAATAAAAAATAAGATAATGGCTTATTTAGGGAACAGGGTCGCAGCACATCTAATGCTTTCTAGGTGGTTGGCACAGTTCTATATCTTGATCTGGTGGTGATTACAAGAGAATTTGCCTTGGTATAATTCCTTAAAAGTGTGTGGGTTTGTTTTGTTTTGTTTTGTATCATGGAATTTTTTTTGTATCTGTTTCATTTTGCAGTGGAAAGTATTTTTAAAAAATCATTTTTGGGTGCTTAGGAGGTAAGAGTATTACCATTCAGAAAGTGCTAAGTGCCATTAAAACTAATTATTTTCAAGGATCTCAAGCCAAAATCTAATCTAGCTTTCCTGACCAGCTCCTCCTAGGTTTTAGGAGTGAAAAACTCGTCCAAATCCTTGTGGGGATTTCCATAACCCACCCCTCTCGCATACACACACACACACACACACACACACACACTCCTATCTTGTGATTCTCTCCAATCAGTCTTAGAATAAAAGAAATCTCAAGTTTTAGAAATGGAAAACTCCATAACTCTCGGAAGATAGTTCTCCCTATCTAGTCTTATTATGGTAAATCAGATGAAATCCTAAATTTTATCTTTATCAAGTATTTGTTGTGACTAATCCCAGTCATTGATCAAAAAATCTACTCTTACCTCCTAAGCACCCAAATATGACTCTTTAAAAATACTTTTCACTGCAAAATGAAACAGATACAAAAAAATCCATGATACAAAATTATCACTTGGCTCTGTTTATAAGTCTTGTAACCTCTTCTAATTTTCCCATGTAATGCTGATACTTCAAAGATAACAATTCTAACTACAGGTAGAATTATTGCATTTTATTTGTCCTCAGCCTTTACCATTGTGTATGACAGAAACCACAAGCTGGCCATAACATCCACTCTTTTCCTTTTCCTAGACTCATGGCTAAAGTAGATTTTTCTGTTGTCCCTTGCAGGTGACCAAGTTTTCACCAGTGGAATGTGAACAGAAATAAATGCTCCACCTCCAGGCCTCAACTGTTACAACCTTCCTCTCCTATTCCTTGAGGCCTTTCCTCTTTGTGGATGACCTGGATAGTGTCTCCAAGGACACCTTAACAGCCATGTGTTGAAAACGGCAACCACTCAGTTTATTCACCATCATATCTAAGTCCATAGAAAACTATGTGTGGGGCGCGATCCTCGAAGGTCCGGCCCAGATGTTTAGGTGGGAGGTGCAGCCACACACACAGATAACTAAACATAACTCACTCAGGACCCTTGGGTGAGGGGTGTGGACTCCTGCAGGCCTCGGAAAGGCCTGTAGAAGGGAGAAAGGAAAAGCCTCGGGCACTTTTGCCTTGCGGGGGACAAACACAGCTCTTTATTGCAGCCAAGAGGAACACAAAGTGTCACACACAAAGTGATAGCAGCCTAAGTGCTGCAGCTCTATTGCTGCCTCAGGGGCAGAAGGGGCTCTTCTGCCTCCAGCACTGGGACCAGAGACCATCCTCAGTTTTGGCCTCTTGGCACTAGGTCCAAAAGGCTTTCCTCAGCTAGCTTGTGGTCCATCTTTCCTTAAGAGTGACATCTCTTTCGGTGGTCACGAGGAGAGAGGCTTCCATGTTGCTGGTCGAATCCAAAGAGAGTCCTTTCCTTGCCAATGGTCTGATGGTCTATAGCAGAGACAGCTCTATCTTGATCATTGGTGTGGCCCATCTGTGATGGAGTGGCAGAGCAGACCAGCAGCAACCAACACCTCAGCAGGCAGCAGGCAGGCAGCAGGCAGGCAGCAGGCAGGCAGCAGGCAGGCAGCAGGCAGCAAGCAGCCAGCAGCACTCAGCATCACCATCAGCAGCAGCCTCACATGCAGAGCGAGCTTTGTTCACATAGTCCTTGGGTAACTGCCTTAATTGCTTCAAGATGACAATCAGGTGGGGGTGCAAGGGGCTAGGTGCAACCAATTTAGGAGTGACATTGAAATAAAAAGTGAAACCAGAGGTCATTCCTTGGGCAATCAAGGAGAGACCTTTGATTACAATCAGGAAACAAGATGAGTGTTGGATAATTCTCTGCAACTATGCCACTGTCGCTGCTGAACTGCCTCCTTGCCAGGGGAGCACATTTTTATTTAAACCACTGAATTTTACGGGTCTCTTTGTTTATCATCTTCCCTAATCAATATGGAAACAGGGATCTCAAAGTGAGTGCCATAGTCATAACAAGTGCCTAAATGTATGATACTATCTTAGTATTCAAACTGAAGCAAGAAGAAGATTAAAATCAAAGAACACTGTTAACTATGGGGAAAAAAAAACACTTTAAAATACTATCATCTATTCTAACTTGGAAAGCAAACCAAGAACTTAATGAGTGTGTAGCTGCAAGGAAAGTGGTTGGAAAAACTAAGAATATTAATGTATGTTGGCTGCTATTTGATACTTTTAGCCACGCATTATAAGAAAGAGATGAACTCAAGCAAGAATTGTCTGGATTGCCAGCTGAGGTGGAACAATAACAAAAAACTCAAAGTTTCGCAGGGCTGGGGAAACTAATGATGTCTGTACCTCAAATACTAGAAGATAAAATTTGTAGGAAAACAAAAAACAAAAAAAACAAAACAAAACAAAAAACAGCCCAGTGGGAAGAATAACATCAGGGATGCTGCCTTGCTCCCCAAGCTTGTTTCAGACTTCACTGAAGATTTTGGGCTGGTGAGAGAGATAAGGGAAGGCAAGCCTTACAAAAAGTCTAAAGAATCATTTGCACTTAATTTACCAGCACAGGAAATTGACCAGGAATGAGTAGGTCAAAAACCTATGGAGTTTTCAAGAAAACTGTAATGCCCAAGAAACCACAAGCTTGAATCTATAAAAATTACCCTCAGGCAGCAGCAGAAAGTGAGCTCAGAAAGGCGTCAACTCCTCCTAACATATTCCCCAATACCCACCTCACATGGACATGGAGGATAGTGGACAAGAAGACTCCAGTAGGGCAGAGCCAAGGGCCACAGAGAAAAATAGGCAAGAAAGTTCCTTATGGAGGACACACCCTGTGTATATCAAGACATTTTCTTCAGGGGTGGTGGGGTTGTGTGGAGGTCTTCATAAAGTCACCCAGTGGGGTTCTGTGCTTGCTGAGGACCAGGGACTGCATTCAGAGTTTTTATTGGTATCTTGTCAACTCCTGTATATTGAGTGGGTATTTGGGACTAGATAACTTGTCCTTTAGTTCAAAGGATGTTGGTCATTGAGCAATTGTATCTGACCCTGGAGGAGAGGTCTGAGTACCATCTGGAGACCCTAGACTTTCAGATAAATGCAATAACTGAAAAACAATGAGTTTTCTACTCTTAAGAATATGTGTGCATGTTTTATGTAAGGGATGCTGGTGGCCAAAGGGAGTGACAATGATAGAAATGCTAGCTGTCTACCAAAACTCCACTCTCCCCTTCTTTCTGGGGACACCGATAGACTATATTTCACAGCCTCCCCTATAGGGAAGAGACCAGGTTTTCTCCAGTGGTATGGGATTGCAGTGATACAAGCCACTTCTACACTTGGCCCATAAAAGTCTCTCACACTCATCCCAATATGTCCTTTCTTCCTAGTGGTTGACTTAAGTGGCAAAGCCTTGGATGACCTCCAGATGCCACTTGTAGGGGATGGCAGAGCTTCCATTAATCCAAAAATCTTACTGTAAGGACTTCATTTCCTAAGCCACAAAAATGTGGGTTTTATTCTAACTGAGGCTTAGCGTACTCTAACATAACACATTGAAATGCAGCAGTGTCTATCTTTGCAGACTTTGCCAAGTTTTTCAAGGAAGTCTGAAGTCAATGCATTGAATCCAAGACCTTTACATTGTTCTTCCCCTTTGTCCCCATTGGCCAGATTTGACTGCCTGGTGCCTTCATAGGGCTATCTTCAATTACTATAATCTTAATCTCTTTATGGGGCTGGGATTTAGCTCAGTGGGTAGAGCATGCACTGCAGTCTCTGAGGCCCCGAGTTCAATTCCCAGCACCGCAAAAATGGGAGAAGGGCCTGGCAATCCACTCCCAAGGCAATCCTGAAGCACTCAGCCATTGAAAACCCTATGAGGGTCGCTATGAGTCGGATACTGACTTGACGGCACCTAACAACAACAAGAACAACAACAACAATCTCTTTACACTCTTCCCCCTTTTTCCTTTCTTCTCCTCTCCCCTCCCGTTCCCTTCTATTGTATTCTCCCGGCAAAACACCAGTTCTGGTTTCATCCAATTCTGCTTACTCCCACACTCCCAAGCTTCCTGTGACTAGTTTCGCTTTAAATTCATGATTGTTGATGTAAGATGGGCCCACAGTTCTGCCCCAGTAATCTTACTGCATTTCGACCGTGCATGCGTTCATCCACTCTCTTACAAAGCCATTCTGTATTTTCTCTTCTTCCCACAAATCTCTAGTTCCATCCCCTCCCCCCTTCACCCCACCCTCTCAGCTGATGAGTTTGGGGTCTACCTCCAAACTTCATAAGAAAATAGAAGCAATCAGGGGAGAATTTCCATTAGTTCCCACCACCTCCTCCACTGGCCCCCTGCATCTCTTCCTATGTAATTTGCCTTCCCTCTTGGGTGACTTATCTGTGCTCCTTTCTAAAGCCAAAACCTCCATATGTGCCCTGGGCATCATTTCCTCTCATCTGCTTAAGGATCTTACTCCAACTACTCTCTCCCCTCTTGCATCGTCAGAATTTCTCTCTACACTGAATCTTTCCCATCAGCACACAGAACAGCTTGCAATATAGCCCATCTTTTTTGAAAATGAAGGAAAAAAAAATTGACTCCTTGTTATCCTCCAACCACTATCTCATTTGCTAGACTTTGTGGATATACTCCTAAAAATAACTGCTTAGATTCTCCTCTCTCTTTTTCTCTAGTCTCCTTCTTTCTGGAGCCCACTCCAGGGAGGATTTTCTCCTTATTTCATAGAAACAGCTTGTATTGAGATCACCAATTACCTTCATGTTGACCAATCCAAATGGTCAACTATTACATTCTTCATCTTACTCAGTGTGCCAGCAGCCTTTGGTACAATATATTACTCCCATTTTTGTGGAAATATTTCATTCTTTGGGTTTCCAGGGAACTTTCTTTCTTGGTTCTTTGCCTTTTTTACTCATCAGTCCTCATCTTTAAATGACCTTTAAAATGTTCGAGTGCCCTGGATTTAGTCCTGTATGTGGATTCTTTCCTATCTACAGCCATTCTTTAGATGACTTTGTCAAATTTCAAAGATTTTCATAATGTATCTATACACATGGACCACGATTTTTTTTTTATTTCCCAGCCAGATGTCTCTGTTTAACTCCAGGCCTGTCTAACCAACTGCCATCTTGAAGTCTCTATTTAAATGTCTAGTAGTTATTTCCACGCCTGCAGCCATAGCACTGTGGCATCCGATCCTGTCAGATCTCGGAAGCTAAGCAGGGTCGGGCCTGGTTAGTACCTGGATGAGAGACCACCTGGGAACACCAGAAGCTGTAGGCTTGGGAGAAGGACCTGGCAACCCCCTCCCAAAAATCAATCTGCCATTGAAAATCCTATGAACAGCAGAGAAGCACTGACACTAGTGTTTCCCCTGTTGTACAGAGGGTCGCTATGAGTCAGATACCGACTCGACGGCACCTAACAACAACAACAACAAGTTATTTCCACATAAGCATTTCCCAAAAGCAAACTGCTAATTATCTTCAACCTCAAATCTATTCAATAAAAGTAGCTTCATGTTTCAATTATTCAAGCCAAAGCCTTCATCATCCTCAACCATTCCCTTTTCCTAATACTACAACTAGCATATTACAATATCCTATGCCTCTTGCTCAGATTGTATCTAGAATCTGACCCCTTCTCATCACTTCTGTTATCATTCTCTCTCACCTAGATCATTGCCATATTAGCCTGTAGCCAAAACTGCTCATTCCTTCCTAATCTCCTTATCTCCTCCTTCCACATTCATGGAATGTTTATATGGGTACTTGGTCTTCCAGAAGGTTCATTATGCTTTGTAACATTTCTTGCAGCTTAAGGTAGTCAAGTATCTGTAAACAGAAGCATCTGTAGAGCTCCTGGGAACCTTCCTTTAGAGAGCTTAAAGGTACCTTTTGTTGTTTCCTCTTTATCTTACCCTCCATTCTGCTTTCTGGTAGAAATGACTCCTTAGACCATAAGCATGTGCCCTTGGATTCATTCTTTTTTCTCTGCATTCATGGCCTGGGTGAGTCCTTAGAGCAGTGAGTTGGAAATGTTTGGGGTCCCTGAGGACTTGGTGAAACAGGCCTTCTATCCACCTCTCGATTCAGAAGCTCTTGGTTTGCAAGTGAGACAGAAACCAACT
The DNA here is from genome assembly GCA_007922755.1 of Pedetes capensis. NCBI lineage: Eukaryota > Metazoa > Chordata > Mammalia > Rodentia > Pedetidae > Pedetes > Pedetes capensis. The sequence goes on along the minus strand of VMDO01004660.1, from coordinate 55,386 downwards.
TCTATATAAAACCACTGTCATTTGGAGTTCACTGTCACCAGTGACCTTCATCCAAATCAAAAGGCCATGTAACTGGTCTCCCTCCATCTGTTCTTGCTCCTTTGCAAACTATTCTTCCCATAACATCAGCCACAGGAATCTCTTTATGACTCAGGTTGGCTCATGCTACTCATGTGCTCAAAGTCCTCTGGAAACTCCTCTTGAAACTACCATCATTTTCTCATCAAAGTCCTCCTAGACCTTTCTGTGTGTTCATGCTCTGTCCCCTTCCTCTTTCTCTGCTCTCATCTCTATCCACTCTTCACGCCTGCTAGAGGGTCCTACCCTTCTTTTCTTTGCCTACAAGATCCTTATCCCTGATATTTTGTGACTTGTTGGGGTGCAGCACTGGCCCAGCCAGGATTTGGAGCCTGGCCTCAACACTAGGTGAATCCCAGGACTCTCGAGACTAAAGTGAGAGATGGTCAATGGAGCCAAGAAAGACCTCGGGAGACTTCTTATAAAAAGAAACAAGGTTTTATTTCACTGCTCCTGAATACAAGGGCAGGAACAAGGCTACAGGTATTGTAGGCACCGATGGTCTGTGCTGGCCTTGACTCCTGCAGCTCACCTTCTCTACTCTCCTCCTCCCCAGGAGTGGGGAGGAATTGGAGAGCACTCTGTGTCTTCATGGACGCCTTCTGCCCTTCAGGGCCCCTGAGCTTGACAGGATGTCTTGACAGAAGGTCTGGTTGATTGGAAATCTGGAGTAGGGGGCAATGGTCCAAGTGGATGGGTCCAGGTGGCAGGTGAAGTCAAGAAGTGAACACAAGAGGGAGGGCATGGGGTGGTCAGTGGCCTGTTTAAATACATTCCATGAGGGGGATGGACTAGGGAGTGGCCAATCATGGCAGGGCTAGTACCTGGGGTAACTGCCACCAATGGCCATAAAAATGGGGGTTTGCGATTGTGTAGTTTTGATAGGTGGGTAGTGGACAGGCCAGGCCAATCAAGAGTGTCCCCTTACTGACTAATCACAGGGGTTTAGGTGATCAATCATAGTGGAGGTGGTCCCTCCAGGGCTGGGCTGGTCTGGTCAGGGGCCATCCTGGGTTACATGATGGGAGGGGTAGGAGTGAAGGATCAGGATATGGAACAAAGGTGACCTGTTGCCATTTTGCCCCATAGAGTTTAATGGGGGCAAAGGACCAGGATGTAGGGTAAGGGTCACAGGTCATGGAGGACAAAGGTCAGTCCTCCAAGTGGACCAGATGGGCCCCTCATTTAATAGTACACTCCTTACCCTCTGAGGCTCTCATGCCCTGGAGGATAGATGTTGGCCCTCCAGGTAGACCAGATGGGCTTCTGCCTCAAGGGCACACTCTAGAGTTCTCCTACAGCAACTTGCTCCCTCATTTTCCTCAAAATGGTATTCAAATGTCACCTTATCAAACAAGCTTTTTCTGACTGCTCTGTACCATTACCATCACCACTGAAGCATACATCATGAAAACTGGGATGTTCAACTTCCTTAGAGATGGCAACTGCTCTAATTATAGTGGGCCCAACTTCTCATAAGGCAATAATGGACTTAAGCCAGAGCAGGTCCCAAGGTGGGGCTTAGGGAAGCTTTAGTTAGTCTTGCCACATAATTTCTTTCAGGTCTCCATTCCCATCCCTAGATATCCACAGCAGATCTTAGGCTTATTTAATGTTAATGTTATGCAAACTTAGCTTCAAACACAAACACTCCCATCCCATCCACCCCACCCCTCTTCCTCTACCCATGCCTACCCCCCTGCCCAGCTAGTGGTCCTCCTTCTAAATAAAAAGTGTAAACTTGTTGCTTGCTAGAATTTGGATGACACAGGTCACGGTCCCCCCAACACTCTATTGTTATGTTGGCACCTGCTTTATAATAAATAATATTTATCTGGGTTCCAAAAAGCATATGACTAGTAAACAATGACTTAAGGTATTTATTCAGTCTTCCTAAATTTATGGGGAAAATCTCAAAAAATGAACACATTTTGAGCCTCAAAAGAATGACTTCACAGTGGCAAACCAGACACCAAGAGACAGTCATTCCATACAGTAACTATACCCATTTTTTTTCCTTTCTTTTCTTTTTTAAAATTAATTTTATTTTTATTTTTCTATTTTTTTGGTTTTGGACATGGGGTTTTGCTGTGTAGCTGAGACTGACCTGGAACTCGGTGTATAGACCAGGCTTGCCTCAAACTCACATTGGTCATCTTGCTTTGGCCTCTCAAGTGCTGGGATTCTAGGCATACACCACCATACCTGGCTCTATATCCACTTTTCTTAAAGCTGAGCTCTATCCACCAGATTATTTTACAAAACCATATGGCTCATTCCTGAAGAGTTGCTTGCTCCGGTTCAGAATTCAAGTCTATTTTCTTGTGAAATGTCAATACTGGACAACCAGGCTTTAAACATGTTTGGACATTATTAAGAATAGATTAATCTTACCTTGGAAAGGATCTAGCCTTGTGCTGAGGAACTAATATTGTATACAACTAAAAAGTGAGTCACACTATTTAGCTGGCAAATGCTATCTTTACAAGTTACTAAAGACACAAATTTGAACAACTAGTTCTAGTGAAGTTTCAATGCTTCAAAGGAATAGCTCTTAAGATGTTTATATAGAGAGCTCAGTGGTGCCCTATTACATATTTATGTAAGAGTTTTTACTAAAGGAAAATGTTGGTATTTTCATGTTGACTTAACACAGTCTTTATAAATGCTTTTAAAACCAAATTCTTGGGAAATGATAATAAAAACTGCTTTGAATAGTGTTCATGGACTTTTCTGTGTAACAATTTGTCCTGGATTAAGAATTATGAAGAAACAATTTCATTCATTTATTCGTGTAGAAAAAACATGCAGCAAATATTTATCTAGCAATATCAGTCACTGTTCTGGTGCTAAATTCACAACACTAAAAAACAAAGCAGGAAGTCCCCATTCTTATGGAGATTACAGTCTGATTCCTGGAGAGAGACAATAAATGAATGTGTGGAATGCCTACAGACAACACAGAAAAGTGTTAGCAATGCAAGTAGGGATGGAGTTTTATTCACATTTGTATCACCAGCATCTGGAGCTTAAGGGGGTGAATGGATTAATGATGTAATATGATAAACTACAGAATCTCATCAGGCAGAACATTTGCTCTATAGCCATAGGATGGGGTGGTGTGGGGACAGGCATATTTAGCTCAATCTCTACAAACTGTTGCCTTGAAAGGAACATTTTGGGAGATACCGGTCCTTATTTTGACGTCTGCTCGCTCACCAAGAACTACAGAGAAACTTCCCTAAAATATTGGGACTCATAAAACTAAGAATTTCCCCCAGTCCAGATGCTTTGCATTCTCTAAAGCAAGTGAGACTTCTGTGTGGAACAAAGGCTATCTTGTTGAAAAATTAGTCTGCAAGTTAAATTGTTTTCTCACAAGTTTTTTTTTTCTTCCTCTTGTTAGTTCCCCTGAAGGAGAAATAATCATTGAGGTAGTTTATGTATCCAGTCATTTATGGTAGTTTCCAGTTATCTCATAGACCCAAGTCAGCACTTCTTGTTTGCACGACTGTGCTGCATTAGCAGACCCTGCATTTTGCTGGGTCTTCTCTCAGCAGTTCCAGGAAGATGGTGTCTCTACTTGTAGATCTTGTTTACCCTGAGGAGAAACAGAAATAAACATACCCAAAGGCTGACCTTAATACCTTCATGAAAATCGTGAAAAACAGTATCATCTCTAGCTTTGTCAGAAAGACTCTGACAAGACCTTTCCAGACTTCAGTGCCCTCCATCAATAACAGATGACATGGTCGCCCACCCCAGGTCAACCCAGGAAGTGTCAGAGGCTGAGATAAGAAACTAGGTGACCCAATTTCTAATAAATGAACCTCATAGGAAGGACTAGGTTGTAAAATCAGCAAAGTTGCTTGTAGCTGCATGACATTGCCCTGGGTACTTTTGCCTTCATGGCCCTCTTCCTCCATTAAATAATGTGAAAAATTCTATTTTAATACTATGTCAGTATAATGGCAAAACTAATCTTTACTGGATTCATTATTATGGATTCCTTATACATATAGTCATCTTTTTGCTCTCATTCTTTAAAAAATTAAAATTAAAAATTTGGGGTGGTCCTGGGCATTGTAACTCTTACAACTAATGGAGAAATTGGCCCTGAAGTTGGTACCTTACCACCTCTACCCCTTTTGAGGACATTGTTCTTTACACACAAATGCCCAGGCATCTAATTAATACCTCCTTGCTTCCATATCTATTCTGCCCACTGACCTGATCAAAACCACTGGCCAGCAACAGCTGGGAAGGATGTGATAAGTTGGGGACTTCCTGTCTCCACTTCCTCATCACCCAGTTGGGACTGGTTTCTGTTGCCACTTCTGCACTGAAACTGCCCCTGTAAGATCATCAGTGACATTTAGGCTGCCAAAACTCATGGCTGATGAGTTAGCATTAGACCTCTCTGTCTCCCTTGACACCAGTCTTCATTTAACCAGTTTTAGTTAAGTGCCCACACTATTTCCAACTGTGCCAGATTTGGTAGGCATAATTATCAAATAAGCAGACAAGATTCCAGTCCTCATAGGGCTCTTCTTCTAGCAGGAATTACAGATAAATGGCAAATGAAGTTTATTTGGGGACACTTTAGGAGCACAAGGGCCCCTTACTTGAACTTAAGAAGTAAAAAAATGTTTCCTGAGGGTAACCTTTAAATGAAGACCCAAAAAGTAAATGGAAGTTAGCCTGATACAGAGAGAGAAGACTGTTCCAGAAGGAAGTGATTAGGTTGTAAGTGCAGTGTCATCATGAATGGGATTGTTGTGGTTAGGTCCTGGTGAGTAGGTGCCTGACTCATAGCAACCCTACGTACTACAGGCGAAACACTATTGTTAGTGCTTCTCTGCTATCCACAGGGTTTTCAATGGCTGATTCTTTTTTGGGAGTGGGTTGTCGGGTCCTTCCCCCAAGCCTACAGCACATGGTGTTCCCAGGCGGTCTCCCATCCAAGTACCAACCAGGCCTGACCCTGCTTAGCTTCCAAGATCTGACAGATGCCATAGTGGTTTGGCTGCAGGGATGAATGGGATTAGTATCCTTATAAAAGAGAGGCCTGAGGGAATTCATCTATTCTGCCATCTGAGGGCACAGCACGGAGGCATCTCCTATGTAGCAGAAAGTGATCCCTCACCAAACAGAATGTGCTGGTGCATTGATCTTGGACTTCCAGCCTCAGAACTGTAAGCCATAAATTTCTGCTTTTTTATAAATCTCCCAATATGTGATATTTGGTGATAGCATCCCAAATGGACTATGATAGTGAGGCAGTGATTTGAAGCTGGGTTTCCTTGACCCTGTCTGCTCCACTATGCTGTTCTTAACTTTCCCTAAAGATTGCCTACCCTCCCAGACCGCAGATTGGATGAGATACCCTTCTGGTGAACTTCCCTAATGCCCTGGGTAGATAACTCTGTGACAGCCTCTCCTACACTTTATTCCCTTTTTTAGTTAGATGTATATTTCTTATAGTTGGCCATGGCATCTTTGTGCTAGTTGTTATATATCTTTGTATTCCCAAATACTAATGTTTTATTGAGGATTAAATAAGCATGCCTGCTATATAGAAAATGTTATTATTTGTACTCTTGTTATTCCTTTAGCACCTACTATTTGGCACACAGGGGCTGGGATTTAGCTCAGTTGGTAGAGCGCTGCGCAGCAGTCTCTGAGGTCCTGAGTTCAATTCCCAGCACCACAAAAATGGGAGAAGGACCTGGCAATCCACTCCCAAGGCAATCCCGAAACAATCTGCCATTGAAAACCCTATGAGGGTCGCTATGAGTTGGACACGACTCAATGGCACCTAACAACAACAACAACATTTGGCACACAGATGCTTCTTAATAACTATTGAATGAATGGGTTCCAAGAGACTGATAATTGATGATAAATAATATCTTTGTTTCTTCCAGGCACACTGACCTTTTTAAGTGTGAAATCTATTCTTCATTGAAAAGGCTAAAGTTATAATGGTGCAATGTTGGGCTCTCAGGACATACATGTACTGCCTGAAGGTCTTTCCTGAGTCACTTCAATCACATGCTATCAGAGCCACTCTCTGCTTCCAGTCTTATGTTAATTTTTGGATTATACAGTTCTGAGCGAAGCCAGTTTCTAAACTGAGCTTTTGATCACAAGCCTGAGACGTTCACCCACATCCAGAAGGCTCTCACCTTTGCCAGCTCATGATCTTCCATAGCTGACCTCAGTCACACCCATTCAACCTTCATTCAATGCTTTCCTGGTTATCATTAAAAGTTTCACACATGCACAGAGAAGAGGAAACAGCATGGCAAGCCCCTGTGCACAGTACCCAGCTTCTACGTGATCTGCATTTTGCCATTCTTGATGTCTCAGCATTCTTTATTCTGCCTGGACCCAGACTATTTCCACGCTGAACTTTGCTCAATTCCTGTTCTCTGTTCTGTGAACAGAGAACTCAGCAAACCTCTCAAGCTGATGATTCCATGTCTGTACAAATTCTTCCCACCCTAACTGCTTTGGTTTGAATCTAAAATGTCACCCAAAGGTCATGTGTTTGAACGTTTGGCCTTTAGATAGTAGCGCTGTCCTGGAAGATTGGACCCAGGTGGCAGGTGGTCCTAGCTTTGTGGGAGTCGGTCACTGAGTCCAGCCTGTGGAGGTCTTATGCAGGCTCCTGGTTCCAGTAACTCGCTCTGCTCCTGATCTGCCATGATATGAGGAGGTTCTCAACTACAGGCCCCACTGCCAGCTGCTCCACATGACTCACTGCCATTACGGACTGTGATCCTCTAAACCATGAGCCTCAATAAACCTATGCTTCCTGTCTAAGTTGATCAGGTCAGGTATTTTGCCACAACAATGCACAAACTGACTAACATAAAAACTAACTTTCTTCCAAGCACCTGAAATAGACTCTACCTTAACTGCAGCTCCATTTCCCCAACCCTAACTTTCTCATTTATTAATTAAAATGGTAGCAGCAGTCAAGAAATCCAAAGACGCATTGCTCTAGGAAAAGCTGTGGCAAAAGATCTCTTTAGAGTATTTTAAAGCAAAGATGTCACATTGAAGACGAAGGTGCGTCTGACTCATGCCATGGTATTTTCAGTGGCATCATATGGTTGTGAAAGCTGGACATTGAACAAGAGAGACAGAAAAAGAATTGATGCTTTTGAATTGTGGTGCTGGAGACGTCTATTGAATATACCATGGACTGCCAAAAGAACCAACAGATCTGTCCTAGAAGA
>VMDO01004660.1:0-47961 GCA_007922755.1 Pedetes capensis | reverse complement strand
TTTGGAAGAGTGGCAGGTCAACGGAAAAGAGGAAACCCCTCCACCAGATGGATTAACACAGTGTCTGCAACAATGGGCTTAAACATAAGTAAGATTGTTTGCCTGGCACAGAATCGGGAGGTGTTTCGATCTGCTGTACATAGGGTCGCTACCAGTCGGACTCGACTCAACGGCACCTAACAACAACAACAACAATTGCACCAGATGATCCTTTTCTGAAACAAACTTCTAGAGTGGTTCTGAAGTTTCATTTTTGACTTTTGGCTCAAGAACAGTACTGGACATAAGAATTATTTTGGGCTGAGCGTGGTGGTGCACGCCTGTAATCCTAGCAGCTCAGTAGGATCGCAAGTTGGAGACGAGAGGCAGTCTGTGTAACTTAGCGAGACCCTGTCTCAAAAAAATAAAGTAAAATAAAATGGGCTGGGGCGCAGCTCAGTGGCCCAGCACTTACAGAGCATGCAGGCGTGAGGCCCTGGGTTCAACCCCCAGTACTGCAAAAAAAAAAAAAAAAAAAAAGAATTATTTTGGTTGGATTCCTAGTGTCAGGACTTATTCTTTTACAGCTTAATAGTCTTCTTCAGGACTCCTTATTCTGAGAGCCTCCACCAGCCTCATTGGGCCTCTTGTGCCATCTCATATGCAGTATTCAGCACTGCATTTACAGTCACAGCTTTTCCCCACCAGCAGCACCTGTGCAATCCCTTCTTAATGCTCTGCCTATAGCTTAAGTCTTTTGAAGTCAAATTCTTCTTTGAGTCTGACAATAGGTATTGAGGTCCCATAGTCTGATTCAAATCCCTAACTTGGACTCAAAGTGTGATGGGCTTTGTTAGGGAAATGTTCTCACTCCAGACCCACTCATTTATCACTACAGAAGCTACTTTGAAGCAAAGAATAAATATCAGGGAGCACTTGAGCTGGGATCCGCTAATCCTGTTATGTGCTGCACCACTCAGAACAAAGAGACAACTTTTTGAATGTACAACTGGAATTAGCTGATGAGGATGATATGATTAGCATATTGGAGATGGCACCTTATCAGGTGATGTCATCCTGAAGGATATAGCTTGTTGTTGTTGTTGTTGTTGTTGTTGTTGTTGTTAGGTACCATCCAATCAGGCTTAACTCATAGTGACCCTGTGTACAACAGAGTATTAACACTCCCTGATTTTGTGCCAGGCACACAATCTCTTTTATGTTTAAGCCTATTGTTGTAGACACTGTGTCAATCCATCTAGTTGAGGGTCTTCTTTTATTTAGTTGACATGCAACTCTCCCAGACATTATGCCCTTCTCCAGGGATGGCCCCTCCTGACAATATGTCCAAAACACATAAGATGCAGTCTAGCCATCCTTGCTTCCAAGGAGCACTCCAATTGCACTTCTAGGACAGATCTGTTGGTTCTTTTGGCAGCTCGTGGTATATTCAATATTCGTCTCCATCACCATAATCCCAAAGTATCAGTTGTTTTCCTGTCTCCCTTATCCAATGTCCAGCTTTCACATAGTATGCTCCTTAAACCAATGACCATAATATGACACTAAGTCCCCAATAGTTAGACTATATAGATCTATGTACTAAGGAAGAGAAGCGGGGGTGACCTTGCTTAGCATAAGCTGATACTGTAATATCCAGTGACCTACTGAGAAATTTGTGCTGCTAAACCTCGGTTGCCCAAGGTAGTAGTACTCACTCATTCTCTTACCTTCTCTGACTTCCTCCCTCTTCCATGTCATTTCCTAGTCCTTCATTCACCATACTCCTGAGACTACCTCCCAAATAAACTCCCTGAACCTGAGCCTTCATTTCAGTGTGTTTTAAGGAGACCAAAGCAAAAGCATAGGGCTAATTCTAGTACTCAGCTCACAAGTTTATTAAGAGAAATAAGAAAATGTACCAAAGGACCACAGCTGGTTTAGCGTAAATGTTCAGTAAATGTCAGCTCATATCACCTTTAACAGCATCACAATTGTCATCATTGTCTTTTTGTGAAGAGAGCTGAGACTTGGCTAGTTTAAAGTCTTGTTGTTGTTGTTAGGTGCCGTCGAGTCGTGTGCAACTCATAGGGACCCTCATAGGGTTTTCAACGGCTGATTGTTTCGGGATTGCCTTGGGAGTGGGTTGCCACATCCTTCTCCCACTCTTGCGGTGCTGGGAATCCAACTCGGGGCCTCGGAGACTGCAGAGCAGCGCTCTACCAACTGAGCTAAATCCCAGGCCTGTTTAAAGTCTTAAGATAAGCAATATTAACATACTGGCTTACTCCTTCCATCTCTTTCCCCCTAAGAAGTAAATTATTGGTAATATTCATATCTTTCATTTATTGAGTGCCTATTCTGTGGTGGGATATTGGGCTAGTTGCTTTGTATGCATTATTGTAACCCAATACTGCCTTGAAAACCTAGCCAGGTTACAATAATTAGAAGCATAATTATAACCCTAATAATAATGGCCAAATATGTTAAGACCTTACTATATCCTGGGAGAGTGTTCTGAGTAATGCAGCAAGGAAGTATCTTTCCATTTTATAGCTGAGGAAATAGACCCAAAGGCAAGGAATGTTTTGTCCTTGGCCACCCAGGCTGGACAAGGGATCAGAACATAGGCCTGGATGACTCCAAAGAGCTTGCTATCTCCACCAGACCAGTCTTCTCATCATTACTTTTATTTCTCTAGATGGGGCTGTATATCTCTGTGATATACAGGGTAATAAACATTGTCCTTCAACTGAGCTTAAAAGAAGAATTCCACTCAGCCCAAACAAGCAAAGTTCATAGGAAATCTGACCTTGTGACAATAATTTTAAGGAAGAAGAAGACATGAGTCATGATCTAAAATAGCTAGAATATAGTGTAGGATTCTGTTTATGCCAAAACACTCTGTGTTTTAACCAGATGCAGGAACTTAGCTCCAACTATAGTGGTTATGGGCAAGAGAAGCTCTGTTGCAAGTTGGGATGTCTGCAGAAAAAATGGACAAATAAGTGTCTGAAGCACAGAAATGTTTGTGTCTATTTAATAAATTATATTCTATGCTCAGAAAAGTTACACTTCATAATTTATGCTGATGTGGAATCATTCATAGAATTAGAATTTGGTCATGTGCAGTGGCACACACCTATAACCCCTATGACTCTGGAGGTGAAGGCAGGAGGATCACAAGTTCAAAGCCAGAGGCAGTCTGCATAAGTTAGCAGGACCCCATCTCAAAATAAAAAGCAAAGAAATGGGTCTGAGAATGCACCTAGGTGATTTAGAGCTTACAAAGCATGCATGTGGCCTTGGGTTCAACCCCCTAGTATGGCAAATAAAAGAAAAAGGAAGTAAAAAGGAAGAAAGAAAGAAGAGAAAGAAAAAAGAAGACAGAAAGAAAGAAATTTAAAATTTCACCTCATAAAACAATCCGCTAAAGTGTTCCAAGTTAAGATTACACATTATTCCAAACCATTCTTGCTGTCTACAATTACAAGAGGAAAATGAAATCATTTTACCAGTGCTTTAGGCTACAGAAAACTGAATTCAATAGATTCTACTTCTCCCAATATTATTTATAACCATCACAATATGTGATATATTTCCTGAGGTTATTATTTGCTAGAAACTAAGCGAAGAACTTGAAACTATTATTTCCTAAAACATCTCTAAAAAGAAAGTACTATTATTTTCCTTCATGTACAGAAAAGAAACTCAAAGAGGTGAAAATTTTGCACTTTATCACTCAACTTAGCAAGTTTCAGAATATAATTAATCAATGTTATACAGCTTGAAAGGATTATTCATCCAATGTTCTTTCTAGGTGGATCAAACATCTAAGTTCAAAAGTGGCTAAAATCAGAGTGCATAAATGTGAGCCAATGTGTTTCTGAGTTCTGAACATAAAGATTCTACAAGTCACATCTGAATAAACTACTCTGAGAATCAGCTTCTCCAAGGAGCTTATTCTTCATTACTGTAATTTACAGATAAGATATCTCCCTGCCAGACTGTGAAGGCCACCACAAGGAGTCAAAAACAAGCTCAAAAATTCATTCTCTCCTACAAATAGAGTCAAAATTCACTCTCACAATATGAAGTTGCAGATATGCTATCTCATCCCAGTGCCCCAAAGCCAACTTGGTGATGAAAGACTCTAGAGTGGTAGCAACCAAGAAACAAACTGTATCAAACACTATACCATCCTTGGTATATCTGAGATATGCAGAGATGAATGGCTGTTTCCACGTTGATTGTTGAAAACTGAAATTAAAACCTGAAGAAGTGGAGGCATAAGACATGTAACAGATATGTGTTCATAATAAAGACCTTTAGACCAGCTTTATCTTATGACAGCGACTACATTTCATACTTGTTGATTTCCCTTTTTGGAAATTTCCCATGGATGAACACCACATAGTAGTTCTAGATCATTCCAGTAGAGGGCTTCTACTTCTGTTTTCTGGAGTCCTTAGGCAGATGAATAACACCCACTCCCCCATGCTTGCCCACCCCATGGCAGGCACTTACTCACTGCAAAGGACAAATCCAATTTTTTAAAAAAACACCACCTGTTTACTTTAAAAACAACAACAAAAGCTTTCTCAAGAGTTCTGTGGGCTTTGAGAGAGTTTTATTCTCAAGAAGGCAACAGATTGCCACCCACAGCAAGTGATGGGATGATGTAGTCTGCCCAGTTGGAGACCAAATTTGTCTACTTCTTAAAATTATGTTAAACATAATGGTGTGCAAGCACTGATGATTCTAGTCCTGGACAGCACCTGTGGGTGACCCATGCCAAAGTTCTTTATCTCTAAGAATCATCATAATATTCCCATGGGGAAAACACATTTTCTTACATTCAGCACCAATAGAAAGTAAGAGACAGTCAACTTACTCATTGTAGTTCACCCTGTAAGGCAGAAGTGATAACGCAGTAAAGGACTTTTCACACTGAATCTGTTCTGTTTCGTGCATGCCAGACCCAACGTTGATTTATGCCCCACATTATTCACTATTCAAGCATGAGCAAGTAATGAGTAAGTAATATCACATTCCTATAATTTTTCCTTGGTTGCTTTCAGGCAGGGATGACATCGCTCTTGTCTGGGCTGACCGCTGGTCCAGTGTCTTAAGTGAACAGATTTCTCTTCTAACAACACCCTAGAATGTATATATTTCACAGTCCTATCAAAAGCACACCCTGCAGCCATACCACTGTGGTATCCGATCCCGTCAGATCTTAGAAGCTAAGCAGGGTCAGACCTAGTTGGTACTTGGATGAGAGACTGCCTGGGAACACCAGGTGCTGCAGGCTTAGGAGAAGAATCCAGCAACCCACTCCCCAAAAACAATCAGCTACTGAAAACCTGATGATTAGCAGTGAAGCACAACAATAGTGTTTCATCTGTTGTATATAGGGTTGCTAACAACTCTATGGCACCTAAAAACATCAGAAGCACAATAGTCCTATACCCAAGGATCAATGGTTCAAAGGTCATCCTAACCAGCAATTTCTTTCTCAAAGGGCAGTAGATTTATCTCAGACTCTTCTACCACAATCTAAATATATACCCATTACCTACAGGAGAAGTCAGCCATGAATAATACAATACCTTTAGTGTTTCTAGTAACATGCCTTTACCTATTGTTGCTGTTGTTAGGTGCCGTCGAGTCGGTGTCCGACTCATAGCGACCCTCTGTACAACAGGGGAAACACTATTGTCAGTGCTTCTCTGCTGTTCATAGGGTTTTCAATGGCAGATTGACTTTTGGGAGGGGGTTGCCAGGTCCTTCTCCCAAGCCTACAGCTTCTGGTATTCCCAGGCGGTCTCCCATCCAGGTACTAACCAGGCCTGACCCTGCTTAGCTTCCGAGATCTGACGGGATCGGATGCCACAGGGCTACCGCTGCAGGCCCTTTACCTATTAGAGGTGCTAATAACGACCTTGCACCATAATCCTAATTCCCAGAGCCAAAAGGCTTTAGATGAAACCTCAAATACATAATAAGATTGTTGCCAAAATCCATGGAATGCTCCCTCCACACTTTTCCTTTTTGAACTGTTAATAATTTGATCCCATTCACAGATTTTCCACCTTCCAGAACAAAAAAGGAAAATGAAGCTTCCATTCATATATACATACATATATGTATGTGTGTATATATATATATGTATGTGTGTGTATGTACATATATATACATGAAATGGTTTTTAAGAACTATGGGTCTCAAATAGGAAGGACTTAGATGATCTCACACAATAACATTTGCCAGAAATAAGACTGCTGGTATTCAAGTTCAATGTAGCTACTCTTTGCTTCTATTCTTTGGCTGAATGCCTCCTCTAACTACTCTCCTTGTGACTTGCTAAATCATCAAAACACCTAGCTACATCAACACCAGCTTCCTCTAGACATAAATGTCTCCTTTGAGTTATGATTTGGTTTAAGGTCCTTGGGAGAAGGACTTGGAATCCACTCCCAAAACAATCCACTGCTGAAAATGCTGTGAATAGCAGAGAAGCCCTGACAGTGCTGGGCATGGCACAGTGTTGGAGAGTGTTTTGTTCTATTGTACATAGTGTGGCTATGAGTCAGACCCAACTCAATGGCACCTAACAACAACAAATTAAGGTCCTTGGCCATAGCAAGAATTTTCCTGCAACTTATAATAATAGCAAAAAAACTTGTTAACAATGTTTTCAGTGTTCTTCATTTTGGAATTTATATTGCAAATTCCTCTGAGAATTTAGAGACAAGAAAACATTAAACACTCATAAATGAGTTAACAATAAAACCAAAATGTTTCTTGTACATTTTAGAAATATGAGAAGCCAATTAAATCAATAAGCATTTTCTTCTTAAAACAATTATTTGCCTGTTCTCCTGAATGATTTCCAATATATCTTTTATTTTCATTTAACTTCTTTGTCCATATTTTATACATTTTTCTGTGGTATGTGCATATTTTTATTACACTCATTTATAAATCCTTCCACAAATAACAAGTAAACACATATTCAGATATGGTAGGTAGAAGACCTTCACCATAAAAACTCCAAAGGTGATAGAAGCAAACTATTCATTCAGGTCTCCAGCGAATATAGCTCTTGAGCTAGTATCAGGTAAACCAGGAAAAGAAGTGAAGATGTTCTGAGTCATGGCTCCTCAGACTATCTGTTGCTGTATAGCAAATCATGCCCCCAAAATATTGTTGTAGTTGTTAGGTGCTGTCGATTTGGATCTGACTCACAGAGACCTTTATAGAGTTTTCAATGGCTGATTGTTTCAGGATTGTTTTGGGAGTGGATTGCCACATCATTCTCCTGTTTTGCAGTGCTAGAGATGGAACCCACGTCTTCAGAAAGTGCAGAGCAGCACTCTACCAACTGTGCTAAACCCCAGCCCACCTCCAAAATGGCTTAAAAGAAATAACCTATCATTTATTTTACTCATGATTCTGGAGGTTGACTGAAATCTAACTAGTAGTTCTCAACTAGGTGTGATTTTTCCCCAGAGGACGTTTGGAAGATAATACCTGACAGTATCCAGAGATAATACCTGACAGTAATAAGTTGGTACCATCAGATAGGTAGAAGCCAGTGAAAACAAGATTTAAACAAGAATCAGATTTTTTAAATGATACTTAGGGATTGAACGTAGGACCTCGAACATACTTAGCAAGTGCTCTACCACTGGGCTGCACCTCTGTCCCCCTCTTTTTTTGTTGTTTTTGAGACAGAGTCTCACTAAGTTATGTAGACTGTCTCTGGCCTTGAACTTGTGATCCTCCTCCCTCAGCCTCCTGAGTCACTAGGATTAGAGGCATGAACCACTGTGCCCAGGTAAAATTCAGATTCTTATAATACCCAAAATGTCCACTTTTCAATTGAAAATCATTTATACCAAGAACTAAGAAGATCTCAAACTAAATGAGAAATACTACCAACAGATGCCAATATCAAGATAATAGATGTTAGAATTGCCTTATCAGATATATCTCAAAAAAAAACTTCATGAAGCAATTATGAAAACACTTGAGACAAATGAAAAAAAAATAGAAAGTCTCAGCAAAAAATAGAATATATGAAGAATAAAAATGCAAATTAAGAATTAAAAAATACAAAACCTGAAATCATAAACTCAATATGTGGGATCAATAGAAAATTGGAGGAAATAGAGTAAAAAAATTGGTAAGCTTGAAGATACCTAATTTGAATGAGAGAAAAAATAGTTTGAAAAAATTGAGCAGATTCTCAGAGCCATGTGGACTATAGCAAGTACCAAAAAGAGAGAAAAAGAAAGTGGAGGCTAAAAATTTTAAAGAATAATTGAGACAGTGTATGGAGACCCACCTCTCTTTGGGGTGCTGAGTATGCAGTATTATTAATACACCGTTAAAATTAATATTAGTGTTAATAATAAGGCTTTTTTTTTTCATTCTTATTGTGAGTGCTCTTTTTGCCGCTTATTTTCCTGCAAAAACCCACAAATATTAGGGAATGGGGTGAAATGACTCCCTAATTGGCAGTTGTAAGACTCTCCCTTGCTACACTTACTGCTTTGAGTAAAGAATTCTGTGAAGCAGTGTACTGAACCACTCTAATACCAGCACTGGTAGATGTCTTGGAGCCTGCTGACAACTCCAGTTTCAAAGAGTTTGCAGTTTGCACTGAATTTTTTTGTTATCAGAAGCCACAGTGAACTCTAGATTATCCTGTGACCAACCCAGGCCAGGGTGGGGGTATCTTCCCTCAGAGGCCCAGGAGAGGGACTGCTGAGATTGGTGCAAAAAGGACCACTATGATTGGGCAAAAGGGACTATGCTATGATGAGTGCATATACAAACCTTCATTTGCATGAGGTATTTCTGTAATTGATGCAAACCCCAGTTCCTTGGCTATATAAAAAGGCTGTTTACTCACTTAGTGAGCTGACTGGGAGACACCCTCCTCTGCTGGCCCTTGTTGTTGCAATCTGGCCAAATTAAAGTCTTCTCTCAAGTGCTCTTTTCCTACTTTTAGTAGGGTAGGCTTACCTGGTAACATGGCTGAGGAATCCCAACTTCTTTGCCCTACATAAGAGCCATAGCACATATGGGCTTGGGAGTCCCAACCTCCTGGACCTACCTAGGAGCTGTGACACTTGAAGGGTTGAGAAATCTCAACCTCTTTGGCCTACATAAATTCTGTAACAAGAGAGGGCACCACTTGTTGCTGCTGCTGTTCCTGCCTATTTGCTGTCACTGCTCTCTACTATCAAATGTGCAGGGATGCAGATGCTGCCAAAGGCCAGCACTTGAAGAGCTTCTCCTTGCTTACTCATGATTTGTATCCAGGTAGAGTAAAAGGAGCCCAACTAGCTGATGGGTGGCATAATGGCTGAAAAATTCTCTAAAATGGCAAAAACATATAAAACTACAAACTCCAGAAGCTAGGTAAACACCAAACAGTATAAACTCAGAGAAATCCACACCAACATACATCATAGTCAAACTTCTAAAAGCTACAAACATCTTGAAAGCCACGAAAGAGAAACAATTCATTATCAACCCAGAGTAAACAATTGGAACAGCAGTGGATTTCTCACTAGAAACCGTGCAGGCCATAAATAAGTGGTAGAACATTTTTCAAGGGCTGAGAGAAAAGTATCATCAACCCACAGTTCTCCATCTGGCAAAATATCCTTTAAGAATAAAGGGAAAATCAACATATTCTGAATAAAGGAAAACTAAGAGAATTTGTCCCCAGGAGATCAACCCCAAAAGAATGGCTAAAAGAAGGTCTATAAACACAAAACAAATTGTAAGAAGAAGAAATTATTAGGAGTCATGGAACAACAGGATGTAAGATAGAACACAGTGAGATGGAAAAAATAGTAAACCCAATAGAATTTCTTTCTCCCAAGGATTTTTCTAAATTATGATTGATGATTGAATCAAAACTTTTGACACTACCTAATGTGTTATTCAGTACCTGTAAACAAAGAATTTAAGATAATTATATTATCTAAAGAGAGTAATGAAATGTAATGGGAGGTAATATTTCTACACTTCACTAATAAAAAAACATTAGCAGCAGTAGAATTCAATTGTTATGTATGTACTGCCTAGACCTACCACTAAAAATGCTAAACAAAGATATACACCAAAAAAACACTACAAATAAAACTGAAATTCTAAAAATGTTGAAGGAACACATACAAAATCAGAGAGAAAAAAATCTAAATTTATTGTTCACCATAGTAAGGGAGAGTTAAACTGATTCAACACATCTCTCTCAGTAGAAGAGAATATTGATTTTATAGTGGGTTTAGGGGTAGCATAAGGTTTCAGGATCAGAAGTGTAAGGGCTTGATGTCATTTGAAGAAGCATGATTACTGAGGCAAGGTTCACGCTGATTGGTTTGCAGTCCCTGATATGTTTACTGGAGTGTGTCCACTGTGGATTGATGACTTCTAGAAGTAAGAAACTGACACTGATTGTTTGGCCGGTCAACATATGTTCACTGAGGTGAATTGCCTTGATCTATGGAACAGGTTTAAACTGATTGTCATAGCTACTTGTATCAAGGTCATAGAAAAATTCACTGTTTGCTAAATTTTTAAAAATCCTTTATTGGTATTTCCATTTGAAAGAATGCATTTAATGTTTCTATCTAATTTTCCAAGTCTTTATCCCCTAATATCTGGAAAGATAAAGTAGGGTAGGGGATGTTTATGAAAAGAGATTAAAAATGTACCTTTTCTTTCTGCTGTGTTGTTATTGTTGTTGTTGTCAGGTGCCATCAAGTCAGATATGACTCTGTGACCCTGAAGTACAGAAGAACAAAATACTACCCAACATTATGCCATGCACACGATCTTTTATGTTTGAACCCATTTCTGTAGCCTTTATGTTTCTTCTCATTTTGAGTCATGCCACATAAGCAAAAGGAGGTGCTAGGGGCTTTACTCCATTCCTGTCATAAAGGTCAACTCTACTTTGAGGTGGCAACCTTGCCAAGTTGTTTCTTAAATGCCTTCCAGTCTAATGTGTGGAGGGGCTCATTTTCTGGCACTTTGACAGTGCTTCTCTGCTATTCATAGGGTTTTCAATGGCTAATTGTTTTGCGAGTGGCTACCAGGTCTTTCTTCCTTATTTTTGTCTACTCATGACCAATTTTCTCAATTCTGATAAAAATATCTGCCCCTCCACTCACTATATCTTTGGTGAATTCTTCCTTTCCTACTACCAACCATGTGGTCCTCATGACAGCTGCCAGTCTTCCAGCCATATGAATGGATATGTGATCCAGGCCTAACAAATCATAATACCACACTGTATTGATTACAGTGGTTGTTCCATAAATGAGCATATGACTCAGATTAAGCCAATAAAAAATCTTTCCCTTGGGATTTTAAATATACATTATGAGAAAATTTCCTTTTTGTCTTATATCCCTAGGCAGAAATTGTCCATAGATGTGTTTACCTCTGCAGAAACAAAGCCTATGTGAAGCCACTGGGACACAAAAGCAGAGATGAGAAATGGGGTAGAAGCTAGAGAGGAAGACAACATTGACAGCATCCCAGACCCTGTTTCCACATGTTGGAGGCCAATTCCACCCCTATCCTTCATGATTTCATCAGCCAATAGATTCATATTTTGCTTTAACTTGTCTCAAAGTAAAGATGTACCACAGCCAGGAAAAGAGGACCTTTCAAGAGTGCCCTTGGCTGCCAAAATGAAATAGGAGAAGTCTAGTCCTTTGATCCATGTGGATATGCCTTCCCCATAAAGTTAAAACATCCCAGCTTTTGTAAAAGGTACTTTTGGTAGCAGATAGGGGAAGGCTGTAGCTTCAAGAAGTAGTTGCCTAGGGAGGAAGGTGATGGCAAAGAATTTAAACCACCAGCTCTCTAAAGAACAAAGTTATCCTCATGGTTCTTATGTGCAGACTTTTCTGCCAATCTGCCTTTCTCATACCCAGCTGTACCTGAGTGAATAACCTTTAGGAGCTTTATCAGTGATCATGTGGTATATGAGTGCTAAGCAAGTGAGACCACTGACTTGATTGCTTCTCAACCACATGGACAGCTTCCCTAAATAAAAGTAGTACTGTTTTCTCTACAGCCCTATATACTCAGCACATTCTTCTATCCCATCACCCAATGGCATTTCATTGTAAGGATATTCCTCTACAACTACCTCACTCAATAGACTGGCAGCAACCATATCTTCTGCCTGGTGTGTATCTACTGCTTATCATTATGCTATTATTTATTAGATTTCAATAAACATTTCTTAAATGTCTGAGTGGGTAGTGGGTCAATTAGCAAGTACTCAGATATTTATTTGTAAATAAATATAAATAAATACCAGTTGTAGAAACTCGTAGAAAAACATAGGGTAGTGAGATATTCAAGAGAGCGCATCCCCCAACAGCCACCATTACAGAGATTGTAAACCATTAGTGATTGAGTTCAAGAGGTGACAATTTCTAGTCTTCATTTCTAAAAGGGGCCTTCTCTTGTTTGGAGGTAGGGAAAGAAGAAGGGCTAGCATTTTGCTGCCACAGTCATATAGTATCACATTTACACACAATTTTACAGCTTTCAAAATATATTTTCATTCACAATGCTTCATTTGGTAGCCTGTGAGCAGGGAAGCTGAATTCTTAATTTTTCTGATAGAACAGCTTACCAAGCTCTTGTAAATAGCACGAGGAAGTCAGAACCAGCTTTCAAATAATCCCTGTGATATTTTGTTGTCTACCCATCAGGCACTGTGAAAAGCACAGTATATTCATTTTCCTACTACTGCTGTAACAATTACTACAAATTCAGTGGCCATAAGCTTGTAGGGATTTTAATTATAATTATATGGAATTGATAGATCAAGCTAGGAAAAACTGACATCTTGAAAATATGTGTTGTTATCCATAAACATAGAATGTATCTGCATTTATTTAGTTCTACTTTGATATCTTTCATCAGGGGTTGGAGTTTAGCTCAGTTGGTAGAGCCCCTGCTGTGCCCTTTTTGGGGACAGGGGTTTGATCCCCAGCTCCGCAAAAATGGGAGAAGGATGTGGCAGAGGGTTGCTATGAGTAGGACCCAACTTGATGGCACCTAACAATAACAACAATCCATCAGAATTTTATGGTTTTTTTCTTATGGACCTTGTATGCATTCTATTAGATTTATATCTATATATTTCAGTTTTTGGTGCTTATGTAAATGGTGGGAAAAGGATGTGGGAGACCACTCCTGAAACAATCCCAGAACAATCAGCCATTGAAAACTCTATGAGGGTTGCTATAAGTTGGACCCAATTCAAAGGTACCTAACAAGATAAAAACAGACCACTACAGGAAAAGTTTCTGTCTTAAACAGAACTGGAACCCAAGAACATATAGAAAAATACTACTAAGTAAAAGATAGAGAAGCCTTAGATGGGAAACTTAGACGGGAAGGGTGGGGGGGGAGCATAGGAGAGGGTAAGGGGTAACCTATATGAATAATGTTTATCAAAATGCATATATGGAAACATCACAATGAAAAGCATGTCAAAATGAATCACATTAAGATGTACATTAAAAATTTCTAATAAAAAGGTACCTAACACATAACATATAAATGGTAGTTTATTTTTAATTTTAAATTTTTCTTGTTAATTGCTGGTATGAAGGAAAGTGATTAACTTTTGTATAGTAACCTTTTATCCTGAAACTTTGCATTGCTTATTTAGTCTAGGGAAGTATTTTTTGCCAATTATTTCAAGTTTCCTCTATGGTTGATTATATCATCTGTGAATAAAGACAATGTTATTTCTTCCTTCTCAATCAATCTAACTTTTATTTCCTCTTTTCTTGCCTTAGCTAGGACTTCCAGTATGATTTTAAAAATCATTAGCAAAAGGTGGCATTCTTGGGTTGATTCTGATCTTACCAGGAAAGCTTTTAGCTTCTTACCATTAAGGATGTGGTTAACTGTTTTTTTTTAAATAGATTTTATCAAGCTGTTAAAGTTCCCCTCTAATTCTAGCTCACTGAGAGTTTTTGTGATGAAAAGGTGTTGGATTTTGTTCAGTACTTTTTCTGCATCCATTGATATGATCAAGAGATTTTTCTTCTCTAGGCTGCTGATGTGGTGGGTTACTTTAGTTCATTTTCAAATGTTGAACCACTCTTAAAGACTTGGGATAAGTTCCAGGTGGTAGTGGTATAGAACTCTTTTTATTCATTTTTGGATTCAATTTGCAAATGTTTTGTTGAGGATTTTTAAATCTGTGTCATGAGAGATATTGGTGTGTAGTTTTCTTTTCTTGTAGTACCTTTGTCTGGTTTTAGATATTAAGTTAGCATTGGCCTCATAGAATGAGTCCTTCTGCTTCTAACTTGTGGAGGAGATTGCAGAGAATTGATGCAATTTCTTCTGTAAATGTTTGGTATATGTCACTAGGGAATTTTCTGACTCTGGTGTTTTCTGGTTGGGGAGATTAATTACTGATTCAGTTTCTTTAATAGATATAGATTTAGATTGTATATTTCTCCCTCCTCCTCCTCGTTCTCCTCCTTCTCCTTCATCCTTCCTCCTCCTCCTCTCCTCCCCCTCCTCCTCCTCCTCTTCTCCTTCTCCTTCTCCTTCTCCTTCTCCTTCTCCTTCTCCTTCTCCTTCTCCTTCTCCTTCTCCTTCTCCTTCTTCTTCTTCTTCTTCTTCTTCTTCTTCTTCTTCTTCTGTACTGGGTTTGAACCCAGGGCCTTGCGCTTGCATGTTTTGCAAGTGCTGGACCACTGAGCTGCACACCCAGCCTATTCTTTTACTTTTTTGAGACAGGGTCTTGCTAAATTATGCAGACTGCCTCTAGTCTCAAACTTGTGATTCTCTTGCCTCTGCCTCCCCAGTTGCTGGGATTACTGGCATGCGCCACCATGCCCAGCGTGTATTTCTTCTTGTATGAGTTTTGGAAGATTGTGTCTTTCAAGCAATCGATCCATTTCATTTAGGATCAAACTAGTGGGCAAAGAGTTATTCATAATATTCTTTTGCTATCTTATTAATATCCTGAGTTATATAGTGATGTGCCCAATTTCACTGCTAACTTTAGTAATTTGTGTCTTCTTTCTTTAATTCTTAGTGCTTAACTAGAAGATTATCAATTTTATCTTTCCAAAGAACCAGCTTTTGTTTCATTTACTCTCTCTTTTGATTTATGTTTTAAATTTTATTGTTTCTTCTGCTTTCTTGGAATTGATGTTGCTGTTTTTTTTCCTAGTTTCCTAAAGTGGGAGCTTATATAATTTATTTTAGATATTTCTTACTTTCTAATAATATGTGTTCAAATGCTATAAATGTCTAAGAACTGACTTTACTGCATTCCACAAATTTTTATATGTTGTATTTCATTCCAATTTAATTAAAAATTCTCTTGAGTTTTCTTTGATACATGTGTTAATTAGAAACATGTAATCTCCAAGTATTTGGGGGATTTTTAGCTACCTTCTTACTAGTTTCCAGTTTAATTCTATTGTAGTCTAAGAATAGATGTTTTTATGTTTTTTATTCCTTTAAATTACTTAATCCCCACATGTCTGTCAGCTTGTCATGCTGTAGGAACTTACATGTGGCTGCTGTGCTGAGAACTATGCTATCTGTATTACAGATACCAGCAGAGTCACCCATGGTGGACAGGTTTTAGCTGAGCTTCCAGACTAAGACAGACTAAGGAATAGGACCTGGAAGCCCATTCTCAAAACAATCAGCCATTGAAAACCTGATGAATAGCAGAGAAACACCATCAGATATAGTGCCAGAAAAAGAACTCCCCAGGTTGGAAAAACCTCAAATGATGACTGTGGAAAAGTTTCTTCCTAATAGTAGAGTCTATGATAATGATAAGAATAAAGCCCCAGGAACCTCCATTTGTTGTTATGGCGTGACTCAAAATAAGGAGGAACAACTGTAAAAATCCATTAATAATTGGAATGTGAAGTGTACATAGTATACACCTAGGAAAACTAGAAGTCATCAAAAGGGAAATGGAATACATAAAGATCAACATTCTGGGCATCAGTGAGCTAAACTGGACTGGCATGGGCCATTTTGAATCAGATAATCATATGGTCTACTATGCAGGAATGACAGATTAAACAAAAATGGGGTTGCATTCATCATCAAAAAAGACATTTCAATATCTGTCCTAAAGTACATTGTTGTCAGTGATAGAATAACATCCATATACCTACAAGGAAGGCCAGGTAATATAACTGTTATTAAAATTTATGCACCCACTATTAAGCCCACAGGTGGAGACAGAGTAGATTTTTACCAGCTCCCACAATCTGAAATAGATGGAACATGTAATCAGGATGTGCTGATAATTACTGGTGACTGGAATGCAAAAGCTGGAAACAAAGAAGAAGACTCAGTAGTTGGAAAATATGGGCTTGGTGCTGGAGATAACATGATACAATTTTGTCAGACTGATGACCTTTTCATTGCAAAAACACTTTTTCACTAACAAAAACAGTGACTATACACATGGAATTCCCCAGATGGAACATTGTTATTGTTTACGGTTAGGTGCCCTTGAGTCAATATCCCATTCATAGTGACCCTCATAGGGTTTTCAATGGCTGTTTCAGGTTTGCCTTGGGAGTGGATTGCCAGGTCCTTCTCCCATTTTTGCGGTGCTGGGAATTGAACTTGGGACCTCAGAGACTGCAGCGCAGCACTCTACCAACTGAGCTAAATCCCAGCCCAGATGGAACATATAAGAACCAAATTGATTACATTTGTGAGAAGAGATGATGGAAAAGTTCAATATCAAATGTCAGAACCAGATGAGATGCTGATTGTGGATCAGACCATCAACTGCTTATATGCACATTGAAACTGAAACTGAAGAATATTAGAACAGGTATATGAGAGCCAAGGTATGACCTTGAGTATATCCCACCTGAGTTTGGAGACCACCTCAAGAACAGGTTTGATGTGTTAGACACTAATGATCGAAGACCAGATGAGTTGTGCCATGACATCAAAGACATAATTCATGAGGAAAGCAACGGGTTATTAAAAAGACATGAAAAAAAGAAAAGACCAAATTACATGTCAAAAGGGACTCTGAAACTTACTCTTGAATGTTGAGCAGCTAAAAGTAAAGAGTAAAAAGATGATATCATGACATTAAGGAACTAAATAGAAAATTTCAAGGGCAGCCTGACAAGACAATACCAAATATCATAATGACATATGCAAAGAACTGGAGATAGAAAACTAAAGCAGAAGAACATGCTCTGTTTTTCTCAAACTTAAGGAATTGAAGAAAAAATTCAAGCCCTGAGTGGCAATAGTGAAAGATTCTATAGGGAAAATAATAAATGACACAGGAAACATCAAAAGAAGATGGAAAGACTACACAGAGTCATTACACAAAAAGGAATTGGTGAATGCCCCACTATTTCAAGAGGCTGCATATGATCAAGAATTAATGGTACTAAAGGACAAAGTGGAAGCTACCTTGAAGAGCTTAGTGAAACACAAGGCTCCAGGAATTGATGGAATACCAATAACAATGTTTCAGCAAACAGATGCACCACTAGAGGTGCTCACTTGTTTATGCCGAGTGGCATAAGATTTGGAAAACTGCTCTCTGGCCAACTGAGTGGAAGAGATTCATATTTGTGCCTATTCTCAAGAAAAATAATTCAACTGAATGCAGAAATTATTGAATGGTATCATTAATATCACATACAAGCAAAATTTTGCTAAAAGATCATTCAAAAGTGGCTGCCACAGTATATAGACAGGGAATTGCTGGAAAATCAAGCCAGATTCAGAAGAGCTCATGGAACCAGGAACATCATTGCTGGAGTCAGATGAATGTTAGCAGAAAGCAGAGAATATCAGAAAGATGTCTGTCTATATTTTATTGACTATGCAAAGACATTTGACTGTGTGGATCATAACAAATTATGGATAACACTGCAATGAATGGGAATACCAGAGCACTTAATTATACTCATGAGGGATCTGTACATGGACCAGGAGGTAGTTGTTTGAACAGAGCAAGGAAACACTACCTGGTTTAAGTGTGCATCAGGGCTGTATCCTTTCATTGTACCTCTTCAATCTCAATGCTGAGCAAATAATCTGAGAAGCTGGATTTTATGAAGAAGAATGTAGTGTCATGATTGGAGGAATACTCATTAACAACCCGTGTTATGCAGATAACACAACTCTCTGAAAGTGAAGAGGATTTGAAATATTTACTGATGAAGATCAAGGGACACAACCTTCACTACGGATTGCACTTCAATATCAACAAAACAAAAATCTCTACAACTGGGTCAGTACGCAACTTCATGATAAATGGAGAAATGATTGAGGTTGTTCAAGATTTTGCTTTAGTTGATATTACAATCAACACCCATGGAACTGGCAATCAAGAAATCAAAAGACGCATTGCACTGAGAAAAGTTATTGCAAAAGACCTCTTTAAAATGTTGATAAGCAAAGATGTCACATTGAAGTCCAAGGTGTGCCTAACTCATGCCATTGTATTTTCAGTTGCATCATATGATTGTGAAAGCTAGACATTGGGAGACAGAAGAACTGATGCTTTTGAATTATGGTGCTAGAGACAAGTATTGAATATACCATGGACTGCCAAAAGAATCAACAGATCTATCCTAGACGAAGGGCAACCAGAGTATCCCTGGGAAGCAAGGATGGCTAGACTGTGTCTTATGTATTTTTGACATTTAGTCAGGAGGAACCGATCCCTTGAAATAGACATCATATTTGGTGGTGGTTGTTGTTGTTAGGTGCCGTCGAGTCGGTATCCGACTCATAGAGACCCTCTGTACAACAGGGGAAACACTATTGTCAGTGCTTCTCTGCTGTTCATAGGATTTTCAATGGCAGATTGATTTTTGGGAGGGGGTTGCCAGGTCCTTCTCCCAGCCTACAGCTTCTGGTGTTCCCAGGTGGTCTCCCATCCAGGTACTAACCAGGCCCGACCCTGCTTAGCTTCCGAGATCTGATGGGATCGGATGCCACAGGGCTATAGCTGCAGGCTCATATTTGGTAGAGTGTCAAATCAATGAAAAAATGGGAAACCCTTAACTAGATGGATTGACATAGTGTCTGCAACAATGGGCTTAAACAGAATCAGGGAGTGTTTCATTCTTTTGCACATAGGGTCGCTATGAGTCAGACCCGACTCAACAGCACCTAAAAACAACAACACTTTTGAAGGATAACGTAACAGGATACAGAATTTTAGATTGGTGGTTTCACTAATCTGAATATGATATGAGTTGATGTATTATTTATTTTTGTGGTACTGGGGGTTGAACCCAGGCCCTTGCACTTGCATGCTTTGCAAGTGCTGTACCACTGAGCCGCACCCCCATCCCATTTTAAAAATTTTTTGAGACAAGGTTTTGCTAAATTACACAGACTGCCTCTGGTCTCAAACTTGCAATCCTCCTGCATCTGCCTCCCAAGTTGCTGGGATTACAGGTTCGCGCCACCGTGCCTGGTGACTTGATGTAATTATTAAAAATTTATCCTGCTTGGTGTTCTCTAAAATTATTTGTAATTTGGTGTCTGACTTTAATTTGGGGGAACTTCTCAGTCATTATTCCTTCAAACATTTCTTTTAGGCTTTTCTCTTTTTCTTCTTCTGATGTTAACTACCTTTTGTAGACTTGAGAGTTTTCTTTTACTGTAGAATTTTGTGACACTGCAGCTCTTCTTCCAACAAACCACTCTTGTTTACTCAAGAAAGAAAAAACTGCAGTATATTTTGTACATATCTGAAAGAAATAAAAGTGACATGGATTTTAACTTTATTTTTCTAAAAAAAATTTAATAACTTCCAGAAAGGAGCTGGCATCTGTGAACTTCATTTTTCTTCACTGACTTGCAAATACATTTTGTGAGCATCATTAATTCTTCATCATAATTACATTTCCAGTGAACATCATAAAACATGAATACTATTATCTATCATCACTATTCAGTGAGATACATCATCAAAGATTGTCCAAATCCTCCATAACTGTATGCCAGTAACACTGTTTATGTATTACTTTCAGGAAAATTCACACAATATTCTTAAGAAAGGATACAAAGAAGGCACCCTGAATGCAGACATTTCCTGCTAAAGCCAGGCAGTCACTGATGTGCCAAGCCAATCCTAAAGTACCATCTTTCACTAGTCATTGACCTAGGAGCCAATGTTTTCTAAAGTGGACAGACCCTGAGTTATCAGAGGCTGTCACTGTACTAATCATACAACCCTTGGACATCTCCTCCAAAGATGCTAAGTGGGAAAAGCCAAAAGCCAAAAGGAAAGAAACTCTACCATGTTCAGATTCAGGATGGTCTCCTGGTCATATGACTAGCTTCAGAGAGAGCACATGCTTTCCAGCCTTGACACTTAGAGGAAATGAATTCATCTGTTAAAAGCAAATGAGAATGTGAACTCATTTCATAAAACCATCTGTATAAATAAGGTAAGAGCTTAGCAATTTTCAATTATGTGGGTATAATATCCCCAAATAGAAAATTTACCTGAAATTTTTAAAAAGAATATAAAAAACACATAGTAAAGTTACTGTGAGCCTTTCATGTCTAACACCTGAGACACTCTGCTGAATTTTTCAATGAAAATACAAGAAATTGCTCTCAGTTTCTTTTCTGAGGTTTCAGTCCAACACCAGGTGGCTCCATTGCTTTGGGTCTGAGATGAGGCATAACATTATGGTGGACAGGTGATCATGGGGCAGAGCTGCTCACCTCATGGGAGCCAGGAAGCAGAGAGAAAAAGAGAGAGAGAGGGAGAGAGAGAGAGAGAGAGAGAGAGAGAGAGACTGAGAGGGGTCCAGGGACAAGATATAACCCCCAAAGACATGTCCCCAGTGACCTACTTCCTCTTTCTAGGTCCCACCTCTAAAAATTTCCATCATTTCACAATAATGCTATCAAATTATGAATCCGTTATTGTACTAGTTCATTGATGATGTCAGAGCCCTCATTATCCAGTCATTTATCAATGACTGGATCTACCAGTTAGAGACCAACCTTTTAACATATGAGCCTTTTCAGTGAACACTTCACATCCAAACTATAACAGATATGAAGGCTGTGTGCCATGGCTGACACTAGTTGAGAATCAAGGCTACTGGGTCTGGGGACATGTATAATGGAAAATCACATAAAGAAAACTTTACAAGCAGTTTCTGAGCATCCCTGTGTGAGGCAGGCAAATGTACAACAGAGACTGCTTAACGGGACATTGTCAATCATTCAGCAACTAATAGTGAAGTCCATCAGTGTGCCAGGCAATATAGCAGGTACCAGAGATATAAAAATGAACAGAACCCAAAGGGTCCGGAGAGAGGAGAGTCATTTTCAAAATATCATTCAGGAACCTAAAGGTTAAGTGAAAGCACACAAAATCCCCAATCACACTTTCCTAAATGGATTTGTAATTGTGTTCATTGGGAGCAGATTGCAATATCAATAACTACAGGATAATGAACTGAGGTTCTGTTCAATTTCCATGAGGAACTTTGCAGTTTTTCCAATAAACTATGAATCATGTTTATTTGAAGATTAATTTCACCCCCACCCAGTATCCACAGGAAGAAGTGTGCTCATCTGAAAGACTTAATTACTCCTCCCCACTTCCCAGTACTCATCTGGAGAAAGCGTCAAGCACCATATACATCATTGCCTCTGAACTGTGGCTAATTTCTCTGAGTGCTTAGGAACTCATGCAAATGGTTATCTTTAAAGATGCATCAAATTAGAGGAAAAAATGAATAATATCCTGGAGTTATGATGCCATCAGTTCAATCAGTGAGCATTTCCTTTTGCTGGTTAACTCTTAAATTACTGTGATTCATATCATCCAATTCCCTCACATAAGGGCTTGGTTTCATTTACTTGCACAAGGCAATTTTTATGTTTCTTTTTTCAGGTATTATCTTTATGTATGAGAGTCCTACAAGGTGCTGGGAACCTTGTAGAAAATATTTCTTATAATAATTACAGAAAATAGGTAATGTTATTCCCATTTAATGATGAGTAAATGAGATTCAGAAAATAATTTGGCAACATTAGTGAATGCAGACAGAATTTCAAGCTAGGTTTTTCTAGTCCACAGTCTGGACTTTTCCCCTATACCTTCTCTCTAAAGAAGATTAAAGAAAAATGTTCAGACAAGGGTAACCAAGAAGTGGAAGAAAGCTCATGTACCTCCACTAAATAGGTCAGTAGCAGTGACACCCTACCTTGGATATGCTGTATATCAAATACATAGGACTCTTCTCTAAAAAGGCCCAACATGAGTAACATAATTATGAAGTTTTACTATTTTGGTTGTGTTATGGGAAAATTAGAACATCTCCAGGTCTCATTACTGCCACTTTTATGAGTTCCTAAAATCAATGAATGTCCAAGTGAGGCCTGGGTATCATATGGACGCACAACCCCTTCCCACACTCTCTGCATCTCCCCAATAGGTCCTCCAGCCCTTGATAGAACACAAGGATGGATGGGGACTCTCTAATTCCCCAGGTACTCTCTTCCATCTTTGCATGGTTCAGAGAAAAATTCCTCCTTATTCTGAATATGGGTCTCAGGCTCTGTGGATTCCATCCATGGTTCTACCTTTCAGGACTCAGAGTCATTTTAATTCATCTTTTACGCGACAACCTGCTGTAGATGCAAAGGCATCTCTCATATTCCCAAATGAGACATCTAAACATCCCCTGGATTTTTCAAATAGAAATACGGTATGATTTTAAGTCCTTTTTAAAAACATTATTCTAATTACATATCCCTCGTCTTGGCTGTTACCGCTAGGATCCAGCCTGGCCAATTGCAGTAGCTTTTTGACTGGTCTCCTTCCTTCATTTATATACTATAGTCTCAACTCCACTCAGCAGATAGAGTTATTTCTTTTAAGTGTAAATATGACCATGTACCTCTTCCACTCAAAATATTCAAGTAACTTCACTTGTAGATCAAAATTCCTAATCCTTGCTTCATAGCACTAGGATCTCACTACTTTTTTCCCAGAGTGAGATGGACAACTGACCTAAAACAATAAGACTTCATTACTCAACAACTCTGTAATTTCTTGGTGTTTTATTTACATTTAGATACATACTTGTATGGACTATATCTACAGCAGATTTAATGGTAAGTTTGGTTTGTATGATCTTAAGTGCAAGCATGTTCAAAAGCAAAATACCATAACCTCTGACATTGATAATGTTTTATGAACTCTTCAATCCCTTGTAGATCCCAGCTCTTCTGTTCCAAACTCTAGCTTTTTCATTGTTATAAACATTTCAATGTAAAAGTATTTTTTAATCTTCTCATCAAAGGAGGTTATTCTTTATTCATTCTAAATATACCCAAAGTAATATAACCAGAAACATGAATGTACTTATGGTTTGTGCTATAGCACCAAAGCCAGCAGTTCTTACCCTGGAATTCATTTGCCTCTGAAATCATAAAAGAGATCCTGTGTGGGCATGGAGAAGAGAGCACAATGCACCCATGGCAATCTGTACTGCCCATTCTAGCACTTTCCACTCAGGATTGTAGTAAAGCCGTTACTTGTTTGCCTTCCCTAGATGGACTGTGGACTGGAAAGGCAGAGTTTGCTTCTGCATTCTTGTCTTCAGTTGTACCTGGTGGGCTAGTATGGTGTCCTGCTCTTAGTACTCAGTAAAGATTGATTTAAAATAATACATTACTGACAGAGGACTCTGACTCTTCCTCATGGGAACCTCTGTGTGCACCACAGGAGCCAATTGGAAAGATCAAATGTGTTTGTGTTGGCTGTTCATCTGTTCATTCCTTACAACAATTTCTTGAGCTTTTACTGAGAGCCAGTACCATGCTAAGCACAGGGAATCAATGGGGAGGTGCAAGTAAGACCAGGAATGCCTGCCTTCATGGAGTTCAGCCCAGTCATACATCATGTCAGTAATCATAGAAACCATGCAATTACAAGCTGTGATAAGTGTTATAAAGGAAAAAGGCAGAAGAATCTAATTTAATAGGGAGGGGGAGCTAAGAAAGGTGACCTGGGGAAAGTAAATGAATTTTCAGCTGAGCGCTAAGGGATGAGAAGCACTTACTAGGCAAGGAATTTCTGCTAGGCCCAGCACTAAAGGTCTGTATGCTTCTCACAGGTAGGTTTCCTGGGAGACTTCCCAAGGGGTGGGTACCTATGCAATAGCTTGTCTCCAAAGATAGCTTCTCTCAGTTCCTTCCTCCTTTGCACCAATATGCCACTCCATTCTCTGGATGCATTTGTGTTGGTCTTCAACTGCTCTGCAAACAGAATGTGATAGAATGATGCTATGCCACATGTGCTACATGGAGGAACCCTGAGGGACCCTACCTGTGAGTGAGGAGGCCCCTCTGGACATCCAGATGATGGCTCCAACCCCTGCAGCCATCTAAGTGCAACTGCATGAGAGACCCCATCAAGAATCACTAAGCCATGCCCCATCACCCATAGCACCATGCCAGATCATAACTTGCTCTTTTAAGCCAAAACGTTTTAGGTTATTTGGTATACAGCAATTAGTTAACCAGAACAGCTGCCAATGATCATTTCAAGGCTCTTTTAGGGACTTAGCTTAAGGGACTAGCTTTATGCCAGATAACAGTGCCTCCTGAAAACAATATTCATTCTGGTGTTTTTACTGCAATGGCAGGAAAGGAAAGCTAAGTCCTTCCAACGGACCCAGTCCTTACCTGCTCACATGTCAAAGCTTCTTTCATTCTTGGCTGAGAGGAGTGTCTTAGACTGTCTCTGACAAGGCCCTACCCAGATCTTAGACCTGAGCCTCTGCAAGAGACTCTACCAGTTTCTACCTGCGTTGCTATGGTTTCCAAACCCTTCATGAAATCCAGTTCCAAGGCATCTCATGATGGGTGCTATTATTGTTAGTTGTTTCTCTTCCTTTTTAGGATCCAGTATCTACTAGAGAAAACCCATCTTTGGCTGCTATTATGCCAATTGGATGAGTACAGGGTGGGGAACAAGGGAGCAGGAAGAGGAAAGAAAGAAATACGTCCTGAAATTGGTGAGAGTGTTTTTGTGTTCACATCATGTATTATTAATATTCATGTTAGCATAATTAGCCATCTTCCCAAGCTTACACACAACCCACAGTGTTTACGCCTCCAGTTGATAGCTCGACCATCAGCAAGGCAGTCCAGCTCCCTGAAGGCTGAATGCAGGTGGTTCTGAATGCAGCAGGATGCCAGTTGCTCAGAAAAGCAGGATATATAGGCTTTAATGGTTGCTAAAAATATATTTGCTAGAAGAGTCATACTCCCTCCATCTGTTTGGAATGGATAAAAGTATCTACAGATTCAGCATTCTTAAGAAAGCCCCTGCAGAACAAAGGGAAAAGTGGACAAGTGGGAGCGAGTATAATTTAACAATGGGGAAAAGATAGCTAATACGGAACAATACTACTTCTCTTTATTCAAATAACTGGTAGTCTATTTTCCTGGGATAATGACTATTGCTTCAAAATGTGATTTCAGGCTCAACAAAGCAGTGCAATTTAAGTTTCGTCATGCATTGTTGTCATGCCTCATCAGGCAGCCTGGAGTAAATAATGGAACATCCTTTATTGAATCATAGGCTATTAAAGCTGAAAGAGAGCCTCGAGGCAGAATCATGCATTATATGATATATTATTTGTATTATATTATATGTATATTTCAATGGCCTGAGTACCTATTTTTCCCTCAGTCATTGATTCACTGCTCAGAAAAGAATTATTCATGTGAAAATTTTTATTTTGACTTGCTAGATATGAATTAATATGCTTGGCACCACAGCATATGTCTATAATCCCAGCAACTTGGGAAGCTGAAGCAGGAAGATGGCAAGTTTGAGGCCAGAGGCAGCCTTTGGGAAAAAAATAGAAAAGGGGCTGGGGGGCAGCTCAGTGGTAAAGCATTTGCCTAACAGGTACAAGAACTTAGGTTCAACTCCCCAGTACTTCAAAAACCAAACAAAAGAGAAAAACGAAAAGGAGTCAATATCAGAAGAATGTACACAGCCAGGTAAAAAGACACATGCCTATAATTCCAGCAACTCGGGAGACAGAGGAAGGAGGATCATAAATTCAAGGCCAGCGGTAGCCTGCATAACTTAATGCAACCCTGCCTCAAGATAAAAAGTTAAAAAAGGTCTGGGGGTGCAGCTCAGTAACAAGCACTTGCAAAGTATATGTGAGACCCTGGGTTCAGCTCCCCAGTACTACAAAGAAAAAAAAAAGAATGAAAAAAGAAAAAGGATGTACACATATAAGAGCATGTGAAAGTGATTCTCCCTGATTTGATTAATAGATTATTTCCCATCAAGCAGAAGCTGTGGAAACTCCAGTTAACTAATACTCTCAGAAGATATTAATGTAATGGTTTTTATGTGGTAGGCACTGTTTTCAGTATTATCTATATATTAACTCACTTAAGCCCATTTGATAGATAAGGAAACTAAGGCATAAAAGTTAAGTCACCTATGATTAAATTGTGAGTAATTTGGCAGTCAAGTTTTAGACCCTGGCAATCCAGTGCAAGCATCTGTATGCTTGATTGAAGTGTTTCTGTATTTACCAGTTCCCAGTCTTACTTTACCCTAAAACAAATTATTACTTCCTTCCCAGGTTGCAGTGTCCTGTCAAATACATTCTTTAGTCCTCACATCTCATATCACGCTTGAGAAGTATGCATGATAGAAATTATTATTCTAATTTACAGAGGAAGGAACTCCACAATTATCTTCTCCAAATTCTTTGTGTTTCTAACAAGAAAAGTAAAGTTGTAAATACCAAGAGTGCCTACAAACAAATATTAAAATAATATAAAGAATTCAGTTAAAATTGGACACGGCCATGTACAGATATTTCACAGAAGAAACACATGGTTAAGAAACCTATGAAAAGCTATTTAACATTATCAGTGAGCAGGAAAATGCAAATTAATGCCAGAATAAGGTACCAATTTCCATGTTTTTTATAGCCAAAAATATAAAAAATATTTATGCCAAGTGTTAGAGATGAAATAGAGCCTTAGGATCTATGTGCTGCTGATGGAAATGTAAATTTGGAAATTTTTGACATTACATACTAAAGTTGAAATTCATATATTCTGTGACCCAAAAATTTCATTTCTACATATATTCTCAAAATATATTTTTATATGCCAACTGTAAACATACATAAAAATGTGTGAGTCAGCATTTTTTGTAATGGCAAAAAAATCTGGAAATAACTCATCAACATAAGAGTGAATACATCATATAAAATCTTTTAATGGAATATTAGGAGTAGTTCAAATGAATGGATTGTAAAAGCAGATGTCAATATGGATGAATCTTGTTGTTAGGTGTCATTGAGTCATGTCAGACTCATAGCAACCCTCATAGGGTTTTCAATGGCTGACTGTTTTGGGATTGCCTCGGGAGTGGATTGCTACATTCTTCTCCCATTTTTGCAGTGCTGGGAATCAAACCCAGGACCTCAGAGACTGCAGAGCGGCACTCCACCAACTGAGTTAAATCCCAGCCCCCAATGAATCTTAGTAATATAATACTAAGTGACTAAAAATGAAGTAGTAAGACAACCAAACCTACAGGAACAGGAAAACAAGTAAACAAGAAGTAAAATATCTTGGAGGAAGAAAGACAGGTGTGTGGGATATTGGAGGGATTCCCTACAGGTGATGTGGTAGACAGAATTCCAAAATGACCCCCAGTGACCCACGCTCTGTATAATCCCCTCTCCTTAGGAGCAATGCTTCCAACTAATACAATAAGGCAAAGTTGATGGGCTGTCACTTCTGTGATTATGTTATATGGCAAAAGTGAAGGGGTTTTGAGGATGTAATTAAAGTCCCTAACAGCCAGGCACCACAGCACATGCTTGATCCTAGCAACTCAGGAGGCTGAAGCAGGAGGATCTTGAGTTTGAGGCCAGATGCACCTCAAACAGCTTAGCAAGACCTAGTCTCAAAATAAAACATGAAAAATGGGCTGGTGGTACAGCTCAGTGGTAGAGCATTGCTTGGCATGCAGGAGTCCCTGGATCAACCCCCCAGTACTGAAAAAAAAAATTCCCTAAAAATATATTTTAATCAAAAGAGAGATTTTCCTGAGTATGCCTGATTAAATCAACTGAGCCCTTAAAAGACAATTGAGAGATCAGAGAATTAAAAAAGCAGAGACTCCTTCTCTCCATTGCTGCCTTTGAGGATGCTGGCTTCCATGAATTCTGCAGCCTCGAGGGAACAAATTCAGTCAGCCACCCATGGGATCTTTTCTTGTCTAGTCTGAAGAGACCACAGCCTGCCTGTCAGACAGACCGTGTAATTTAGCCTGGTGAGACCCACAGCAGAAGACTCAGGTAAGTCACACCCAGACCCTTGCCCCACAGAACCAGTGAAAAAACATATGGATGTTGTTTAAAACTGGTAAGTTTGTGGAAATTGTTGTGCAATATAGAAAACTAATACAGTTAAATAGAGATTTTCTTTTCATCAAAATCTTAACCTTTGTTTCAAAATGTAGTTCACCAGCATTAAGTATCTAATCAGCAAGTAAACAAATAAAAGCAAGCCAATTATAAATCAATAAGAGTATGTCATGAACCAAAGATTATAATTAATCCATTGCTGTGCACCTGTAATAGATATGAATGAGGATAAAAATGGAAGAAAAGGATAGGAATCCTGAGACCTACTGTTTTCCTTGTTGCCTATCATGAACCTTCCTTTATCCCCTTTCTCTGCCATTCTTCCCAGCCTCTAGTAACCCCTACTGCATTCCAACTGACTTTGTAAATACCCACATAGGAGAGAGAACATATGGTGTTTGTCTTTCTAAGTCTGACTTATTTCACTTAACATAACGCCCGCCCTTTCCATTCATTTTGCTGCAAATGATAGGGCATCATTCTTTTTGTGGCTGAATAATATTCCATCGTGTATACATACCATATTGTGATCAACTCATCTGTTTTGGGCCACTCAGTTTGATTCCATTAGTAAAGTCACTGTGGAGAACAGTATGGAATTTTCTCCAAAAGAACCCTAAAAATAGATGTACCATATGACTCAGCTATCCCTACTTTTGGGTATGTATCCAAAGGAAATGATATCAGCATATCCAACACTTGCACATCCAGTTCTGTTTTGTACCACAATAAGCTTCTTTCTAATTCAAATTCTAAATATGCAAAGTTCCTAAGAAGTGTTCAGAAACCATTAGTTGTTCCAAATTTTTTTCAATTTAGGAAACCTTGAGTGAATATACCCATCTTTTCCCATACCAAAGATTCTTAGTGATGCTTTGCCTTCTGTTGCTATTCTTAGAGAAGAGTCTGTGAAGAAGTGTCTGTGATGCTTGGACAGGCAACCAGGACTGCAATTTCCTCACTTACTAATAAGCTGCCACATCCAGATCCACTCATGATGGGTAGACAAAGTCCCCACATGTGGAAGGGTACCTCTAAAAAGGCATCGGAGGGAAAGTCTACTGAAAGGGGAAGAGTACCTCTAGCCTGGGAGGGAAAGTCTACTGAAAGGGGACGAGTACCTCCAAAAGAAGGTCTCTTCATGGAAAGGGACTTGGGGTCTCATCTTTCCTTTTCACTTAATTTTAAATTTGGATTTCTGGGAAGCCTAATAAAAAATAAGTAATGAATGTAAATATATAATCTTCTGATTCTGTGAGCAGTGCTAATTCAGAGCAGGAGTTAAAAAACCTCCCTAGCAGGTTTACAATGGGAAAATTCTTGAATGACTTCCAACAGCATAAACTCCTTGAGCCAACATGGACTTAAGTTCCTATACCAGTAGACATCCGTGAGCAGAATAATCATTATAAGGATATAAAGATAAAAGTAATGCTCCACTGCCCATGGTATACACAGCATAAGGAAGTGCTTATCTAGTTGTTAAGGCAAACCTTGATTCCCAGCCAGTGGAAGGAATGGGGGTTATTGTTTCTGTCAGCTTGACTCTCCACATTTTTACATAGCAACATACAATGTGCTTGTGGTTAGAATGATAAATGAGGATAGAGTTCAACTAACCCATTATAATTTGTCATTGATAAAATGCCTAATAAAAAAAAAGACCTCCCTGATGTTTTTTGTCTAAAGAAAGTAGAGTTTATGCTCTAGGCTGTGGGCTATTATGATCAATATATGTTTTTGAAGCCTGTTTCCGTGGGATACAACACATACTGTTCTTACTGCTTGCATAACCTAAGTTTAAAAAACTGCATAAAAGGCTGAGCTATCTGAGCAATAAACGGAAGAGAATCACACTGCCTCCGAGCTGCTGCGTCTCTGTATCTCATCACCGACTCCTCACCCGCCTTCAGGAACCCCTGGATCCTAGGCTGCAGCTGGACTGTGACAATAAGCAACTACTCTGGTCACAGCAGACTGACCTAGAAGTTGTAATTGAACCAAAGGCCCTTATTGATAGCCTGTCCAACAACCTATGAATATGTCTGGTGCAGTGGGTGGACTCAATGGAAAGTTGGAAGCTATCTTTTGATCCATGTCCAAATTCATTCTGTCTTCTTTTGATGGGACATAGGAAAAGAAACTGCAAAAGTTGAGTATCCCACATATGTCTTTGGCTATTAGGATAACAATTCAGACTCCCACTCATACTCATAGGATATAAAAAGAAAGTATTGTTGTTGTTATTAGGTGCCATCTAGTCAGTGTCTGACTCAAAGAGACCCTATGTACAACAGATGAAACACTATTGCCGTGCTTCTCTGCTATTCACCGAGTTATCAATGGCTGATTGTTTTTTGAGAGTGGGTTGCTTGGTCCTTCTCCCAAGCCTACAGCACCTACTATTCCCAGGCAGTCTCCCATCCAAGTACTAACCAGGTCCAATCCTGCATAGCTTATAAGATCTGACGGGATCAGATTCCACAGTGCTACAGCTGTGGACAAAAAGAAAGTGTAATAGGCAGAAAATAATAGGGACAGTATGTCCAAACTTCCTTCAAGGCATATCCTTGCTTAAAAATACTGATTGAAAGACTATATGACCAAGAGGCCGTGAAAAAGCCAGGGGCCATGGCACATGCCTGTAATCCCAGCAACCCAGGAGGCAGAGGCAGGAGGATCACAAGTTTGAGGTCAGAGGCAGCCTGTGCAACTTAGCGAGACCCTGTCTCAAAACAAAAAATTAAAAGTGGGTTGAGGATGCAGCCCAGCAGTAGAGCCCTTGCAAAGTATGTGTGAGGTCCTGGGTTCAACTCCGAAGTACCATTAAAAGAAAATAGAGTCCTTGAAGGGGATGCATGTCCTGCAGCATTCCTGGTGACTTTCAGAGGCTACAAAGACTATCCAAAGATGGTGACTGGTACAAAGGCCTTGCCCAGCTTGGCTTTCAGTACTGGAAATAACTGGCTAACCCCATCCACCTTCTGTTTAGAGAAGACAACGTTACAAAAGGAAGAATAAGGTAGGCAGAAATGTGTACACATCCAGAAGGCAGAATGAGGAACCCCGGAGTAGCAGAGGACATAATAGGAGAAAATGGTATGTGTGAGAAAAAAAAAATCCAGTTGTTGAGTTCAGTAGGAGAGAAGAAGCCTGAAAAGTAGTAGTGGAGAGTAACTGAGTCACTATTATAGTGGCACCAGAGTAGTGAGGAAGCCATGCTCCTGAGGGGGTGACCAGACACCATAGTACCTTGGGCACTTACAAAGGTATTCTTATTTCCTCAGCCTCTCCGTTGTTTCTAAATGCAATCTTCCCTTCCTTGAGGTAACATGAGGGTGTCTCTGATCCTGAGGCTGAGCGTGGGGTCTGGAATGGGCTTTCATCCAAGCTCCCTCACTTCCAGGCAATGTGACTTGGCGCAGGTTACCTAACCTGTCTGTGCCTCTGTTTCCCATTCTATGAATCAGAGATATTATTAGTAACCTTTGTAGGATTATTATGAGAATTAAATTAATCAATAGTCATAAAGCTCTTGGAGCAGTTCTTGGCACATAGCAAATGGAATACCACATTTGTTGAATGAAGGAATTTGTCGGGACAGCTCTCCTTCCCAACTCCTTAACACTCCTTTCTGTGGGGAAGAATATCAATCAATGTAACATTCCTGTCAACTCCCACCTCTTAATCACCCCATCCCTCTCACAGTACTGGAGGATATGGGATGGTTTATCTGATTGGAGATTGTATCAGTTAGAATAGGTTTCAGCCTTAAGTGACAGGAGATCCAAACTAACAGCATCTTAAACAAAATAAAAATAACTCTGTCTCCCATAAGTAAAACCCAAAGTAGTCCAGAGAGGGTCTACTGTCTGCTGAGCTCTAGGCTCCTCCCAGTCTATTTGCCATCCTCAAAATTGAGTTTCCATTTCGTAATCTAAAATGGAGGCTCCAACTCCTCACTTTTACCAGAAGAGGAAAGGCAAAGGAGGAGAAAAGCTCAGCTCTGCTTCAATCCTAGGGATTGGGTACAGTGCCTCCCCTTACTCCTGTGCCCTGGAGCCAAATCACATTGCCATTCTAGCTGTAAGGGAGACTGGGAGATGCAGTCTTTACTCTGGGGACCCACTGTGCCCCAGTCAGAAGTGCAGTTTGTGTCCTTGAAGAAGGGGAGAAGAGATTTGAGGGAATAACTAGCAGTCTCTGCCACTGTGAGTCTGTACAGAGGAACTGAGCCTGCTTAATGCATGCACTTGTGAAGGAACAGGCCCATCCCACCCAAGCAGAGCCTGGAGGATAGCTGTCTAACTATGGGGCTCTGTACAAGGAAGCTGCCTTGGCCACAGATATAAGCTATATTCTCCGACAAAGATGATATTTTTATCTGTATCTGCTGAACAACTCTGTCTTATTTTCAATTGTTTCAGAACTCAGGTGAAGAAAACAGTGCTAGTATTGAGACCATTCAAGGTTCCCAGTGTAAATCAGTAAAGAAAAGGTCTTCGTGGAATGTGTCAACACACTTGAGAGTTATGAAGGAAGAATTCACCACCTTGTGGACCCATCTCACAGAGAGAATCCACGATGCACTTACACAGTGCATTTCAATTACTATACTTCCTGATTCAAAACTTGTGAGGTAGCTAAATATACCTGGATACAATATTTTAAGTAGTGACATTTAATATCTTCCATTGATTCGGAGTGAGATCCAGAGTCTTACTATCCTTTATCCTTTAGAAGAGAGGGCTTTTAATTTTTATTTTATCTAAACTGATTATTTTCTAACATGTACTATTCCAACTTTTAGGAAATGTCCATTTTTAGCAAAGTCACAGCTGTGTGAATGTAGCATATTGGTGTGGAGGAGGGTTCCATTTCAACTTGCTAAATTAGAAAATAAGAAAATCATTGGCTTTTAGATCTAGAAAAAACTTAAGAGATCATTGAGCCAATCCCTATCATGGGTGAGCAAACCAAAGCTCAGAGAGGGACATTGACATGTCCCTGGTCACTCAGGATAATAAATTATAAAATTTCACAAGCATACAGTAGCTGCCAGTCCAATATACTTTCCAACCCATGATAGCACACAAACTCTGCTCTCCTCCACCATCCACTTTCCCTATGATCAAGAAAATTAAGAAATAAAAAAGGTGGTTTACTTCATTCTCTATGCCTCACTGTTCCCTCTGTAAAACAAGAATAATAACTCAGAGCTCCCAAGGCTGTTGATAAGAATTAAACTAGACAACAGAGATAATCCTCTAACACAATTGAACTCAATGTACTTCATATATTGTTCATAAATGCTCATTAGTGGTTTTTATTTTTTTAAAAAGATGCAATATAAAATGTTAAGAGTATTAAGCAACAGAATGTAATCTAATCATTCTGTCATTCATTCACTCACTCCCTCAGGATTAAGGAGCAGTGACTGAGCTGCTCTTTGGCAAGAGTTGTGCTAAGCTCAGCAAGTAAAGAGATAAATGACCACATAATATAGTAAAGGCAAAAGTGGAACAGGTAAGTGCAATTAACTTAATTCTCTCAGTTAAGGGTGGGTAATAGGAAGCTAATGAAGGTTTCCTGTTGTAACCAGAATCTCAGGTCCAAAGCCCACCTCTTTCTAAAGAAAAATTGAGACCAAAAATCTGTAAAGGAAACTGGGTTTATTACTCTTTGGCCAAACTGAGGATACAAAAAGTTCTTAGTTTCTCCCCACCCTGCCTATAGCAATGTTACAATTTATAGAAAATATGAAGTAAAGCAGCTGAACCAAAAGCTAGAAAATATGTGTATGTAGATTGAGCTATAAGATAAGTTATTGGAACTGTGAGACCTCCTGGGGAATTTTCAACCCTCTAGGGTCCATCCTTTTCAGGGACCCTGCTACACTAGCACACTGTTGGAAATCACTTCTGAATTTAGTATTTTAAATCAACTAGAAAATTGTCAGGTAGGAGACCATGCCTAAGAAAAGGAATCGCATGTGAAAGGGCACTGAAGCAAGAAATATTATGCTATTCATTTAGAAATACCAAAGAGAAGTCAGAGAATAAGGTACAAAGAGGACAAAATAGAGGAAGTAAGCTGGGCTTGAACCAGAACATAAAGACTGTTCAATCCACGCTGGAAGCTAAAGGTTTATCTGCAGGTTGAAAGCTTTTGAGCAGGGAGAGGTGTACAAGATTGCCTTTTGTGTGAGTTGAAGAAAAGGGGCAAATTTGGTGAGCCAGGACGCAGGGAAGCTGGTTAGGAAATGAAGTTAAGACTATAGGCTGCCACCCAACATCTTTTCTCTCTTCTTACAAAGGAATAACATTTTGCCTTGAACACAAGACTCCCCAGAATGAAGCATCCCCTTCACTGAGGTGAGCCATTCCCTTCGTCCCAGCCATCCCACCACCTCTTTGCTTTGAGGTGAGGCTGTGTGACTAATCCTACCCAATAGACTGTGAGTTTAAATTATATATGGAACCTCTGGGTTTCAAACTTAAGGAAATGGACATGCCCTCTAATTTCCCCTCTCTCCCTTCTTTCTTCCTGGGCTGTAGCCATGATGGTGAGCCCTCTTGGACCACACAGATGAGACCTACCCCCAAACAGTTCAGGGCAACCCAGTGGGAATCTGAGGTGCTGCAAAGAAAGAGACTGCATACCATCCTGGATCATTATGTGACAGAGAAAATGACATCTATTTACGTTTTAAGCCACTGTTGTTTTGGATCTGTCCTACTCAGCCAATCCTATATTGTAAAAGGTCCATGAGGTTGTCTGGATGAAAGGAAATGCTATGAAGAGGGGGGAAAAGAGAATGAATGAAAATAACATGGGAAAATTTGCTGGCCTTACTGGCAGGATGTGGGAAACAAGAGAGAGAAAAGTGTTAATTGTGCCCCCATGTGCCTCTGCTTGAAGACTGGGCAGGAAGATGAGGAAGTCATAAAAGAATAAAGAGGATAGAGAAGAAACTAAATTACTTTCAAACATTTTTAAGGAATTACAGGTTTCCAGGAAAGATCTATTTTTGGTTGGTTTGTTCTTCCATTCAAAAAACTTTTACTGAACCTTGCACAAAGGAACAAAGAATTGTTTAAAAAGAGGCGTGCACTAGCTAGAGAATAGGTTTCATTCTTTGGGGGACTGGTTTATTGTTTGTTTTTAGTTTTCTTTAAAGATGGGCATCAAGCCGGGCACGGTGGCGTACGCCTGTAATCTCAGCAGCTTGGGAGGTGGAGACAGGAGGATCGCAAATTCGAAACCAGACTCAGTCTGCATTACTTAACAAGACCCTGTCTCAAAAAGTAAGAAAAAAAATGGGCTGGGGGCGCAGCTAAGTGGTCCAGCACTTGCAAAGCATGCAGGCACAAGGCCCTGGGTTCAACCTCCAGTACTAAAAAAAAAAAAAAAAGGCATCACAGAAGATAAGAGACTAAAATACAAAACTTTCTAGATAACATACAGATGTATTCAATCCTCTGCTGCCTGAGCTATTAATAGAGAATCATCCATCACCTGGCTCAGCGTAAGACACAGTTTAGCTTTAAAATCTCATAAAAGCCCACAGGCTTGGAGGTAAGGTGGTAGGAGAAACAGAGGGTCCCTAACGTGAGAATACCAGTCATTCCACATAACCACCCCTGTAGTTGTACTACAATCCCAAATATCCTTAGGAAATTCATTCCAGAAAATTATCAGGACAAAAATATGTATCTACACATTCCATACATTTCAAAACACAGCCCTGTTTAAATCCTCTCTGCACGTTTTCACAATGGGCTTTCTTTCTGCACTATTTATCCTCCTACACAATCACCTCAAGTATTCACTCCAGATTATATTCTGGACATCCTGAGAAGAATAGCATTTATCATATTTATTAAAAATTCAAAATGAGCCGGGTGCAGTGGCACACGCCTGTAATCCCAGCAGCTGGGGAGGCGGAGGCAGGAGGATCGCAAGTTCGAGACCAGAGGCAGTCTGTGTAACTTAGCAAGACCCTGTCTCAAAAAGTTAAAAAAAATGGGCTCGGGGCACAGCTCAGTGGTCCAGCACTTGCAAAGCATGAAGGTGTGAGGCCCTGGGTTCAACCCCGAGTACCACAAAAAATAATAATAATCGTGGGCTGGGAGATAGCTCAGTTGGTAGAGCGCTGCGCTGCAGTCTCTGAGGTCCCGAGTTCGATTCCCAGCACCGCAAAAATGGGAGAAGGGCCTGGCAATCCACTCCCAAGGCCATCCTGAAACAGTCAGCCATTGAAAACCCTATGAGGGTCGCTATGAGTCAGATACTGACTCGACGGCACCTAACAACAACAATAATAAAATAATAAAATAAAATCCAAAGTATATCAGAAGGGGGAGCCTGGAGCATTATGAATTCAAGACCAGAGGAAGCCTATGAAACTTAGCGAGACCCTGACTCAAAATAAAAAGTAAAAAATGGACTGGGAGTGCAGCTCAGTGGTAGTGCCCTTGCAAAAGTATGTGTGAGGCCCTGGGTTCAACCCCTAAGTACTACAAAAAAAAAAAAAAATTCAAAGTATATCTATAAATCAGGAAAGTCACTTAACATTCATCATAACATCCATAAGCATTAGGCTGCCTCAAACAGATCCTAAAATAGATTTCTTAAGCATAAAATGTACATGAAGGAAAATTCAAATCAATTAGCTTATTCATTCTAAGTTTCTTAGTAGCTTTCCATTGCTGGTAAGATGGAAGTATTTCCCAGCTAAGTCAGATGGAGGAAAAGCATTGGATTAATTAACTGGCATTCAGTGCGGTTCTAGGGGTTATTTCTTTTTTTTCTTTTTTTTTTTTTTTTTTTTTTTTTTTAGAAATTTTTAATGTCCATCTTAATGTGTTTCATTTTGACATGCTTTTCATTGTGACATTTCCATACATACATTTTGATACACATTATTCATACAGGTTACCCCTTACCCTCCCCTATGCTTCCCCCCCTCCCACCCTTCCCATCTAAGTTTCCCATCCAAGTCTTCTCTAT
Organism: Pedetes capensis; assembly: GCA_007922755.1. NCBI lineage: Eukaryota > Metazoa > Chordata > Mammalia > Rodentia > Pedetidae > Pedetes > Pedetes capensis. Next base: position 10,456 of record VMDO01004660.1, on the reverse strand, counting down.
CTTTTACTTAGCAGTATTTTTCTATATGTCCTTGGGTTCCATTTCTGTTTAAGATAGAAACTTTTCCTGTAGTGGTCTTTGTTTTTATCTTGTTAGAACAATTACATGTGATTTCTAGTCCATTTATATTGAGATCATTCTTATCTTCCCCCCCCCCTTTTATTATGATCCAACCTTTGAACAGGATTTTTCCTTCTTGTAATTTTGAATCAGCTCCCTCATATGAGTGAGAACATGTGTTGTTTCTCTTTCTGAGCTAGTGTTTGTTCACTCAAAATAATTTTCTCTAATTCTATCCATTTTGCTGCAAATGACCTTATTTCATTTTTCTTGATTGCTGAGTAGTATTCCAACATGGTCATCCACATGCAGAAAAATGAAAGTGGATCCGCATCTCTCAATATACACGAGAGTTAACTCAAAATGGATAAAAGATCTCAACATAAAACCAGAAACTTTAAAACTCATAGAAGGCAAGATAGGCAATACACTCCATCATATAGGCATAGGAAAGGATTTCCTTAATAGGACTCCAATTGCTCAAGAAATTGCAACAAAAATAGATAAATGGGATCACATGAAATTAAAAAGCTTCTACACAGCAAAAGAAACAATTAACAGAGTCAAGGAAACCCCCACGGAATGGGAAAAAATCTTCGCATTTTATACATCTGACAAAGGTCTAATTACTAGAATTTATAAAGAACTCAAGAAAAAAATTCCCCAAAACCAAACAACCCAATACACAAATGGGCAAAGGAACTGAGTAGACAGTTCTCAAATGAAGAGGTCCATAAAGCCATGAAACACGTGAAAAAGTGCTCAACATCCCTAGCCATTAGGGAAATGCAAATCAAAACAACTCTGAGATTTCACTTTACACCAGTAAGAATGGCCAAGATCAATAAAACAAACAACAACAAATGCTGGCGAGGTTGCGGGGAAAAGGGAACACTCTTACATTGTTGGTGGAGCTGTAAATTGGTGCAACCAGTGTGGAAATCAATATGGAGGTAACTCAAAAAACTAAAAATAGATCTACCATATGACCCAGCCATAACACTATTGGGAATTTACCCAAAGGGAGATGGGTCATCATACCACAGAGACCCCTGCATCTCCATGTTCAATGCAGCGCTTTTCACAATAGCAAGGATATAGAATCAACCAAAGTGCCCTTCAGCAGAAGAATGGATAAAAAAATTATGGTATATATACGCAATAGGGGTTATTTCTTGAACACCTACTTGTGCCACCTCCTGTCCCAGAGCTGTGGAGATGCTGAATTAAATAAGATACAATGTTGCTCTTACACAGATACAGGCAAAGAATCCTAGGAGCCTGAAAAGAGAGAGAAGCTCCTTATGAGTTTTCTGTTTGTTTTTTGGAGGGAAAAAAACAGACATTTCCAAAAGATTCCATTTGTGCTGGCCATTGAAAAGGAGGAAGGGCTGGGCCTGCCAAGAAGCCAGGTGAGACATTCCATGCAGAGTGGACTCAGTTCCATGGGTGTTGGAAGAGCAGTATAGAGCCCATGGGCGGGGTGCGGGAGGCAGAGGATGTGAAGGAGGGAGACTTGCAGGCTGAAAGTTGCCCCCCTGAAACAAATATGTTGAAGTTCAAACACCCAGTTCCATAGAATGGGAGTGTACTTAGAGACAATGTCTTCAAGGAAGTGAATAAAGTTAAGTGAGGTCATCGAGTTGAGCCTCAATCCAACATCCCTGTTCTCCAAGCGTTTAGGAAAGACTTGCAAGAAAAAGACCATGTGAAGACATCTACCAGCCAAGGAGGGAGATCTCAGATGAAACAATCCTCATGTCACCTCGATCCCAATCTAGCCTCCAGAATTTTGAGAAAATAAATTTCTCTTGCTTAAATCACCCAGTCTGTTACAGTTTGTTGTCACCGCCCAGCAAACTAAGACAAGGTATAACTTGTCAACATTTGTAAAGGACTGTCAAAGACAGCATTCCTGATCCACACATCAACCCTCCAAGGTACCTATGACTGTGTACATTTAAGGAAACTGAGGTTCATGGAGGATAAGTAATTTGCTCAAAGTCACACCCCTATAAGTAGTAGAAAGATAGGCAACTGAGACCAGGGTGCCTATGTTCTTATATGCCATTTTCACTTAATGGCATATGATGGGCATTTCCCATGTCACTGAATGTAGAACTTAAGTCCGCCTATCTCAACTTTGAATAAGCTGCCTAGGGAATCTACATATATTAGACAAAAGTATCTTGAAAAAATTAAAGTAAACCATAACACGGTGGAACTATCAAGGAATCTGATGCTCATCTGAGAAGGCTGAAACTGGTAACGTGAGAAAATGGCTGTGGTATGTCTTGGATCCTGGAAAGGCAGCCCGAATCGGGGTGAACATCTTGAGAAGTATTTTCTTATCTTCCTGGGGCCCAGGAACTATGAGGGCAGCACGGGAGAGCTGATCTCTCCTTATCCTACAGGGGTGATGATCATCTAGGGGGTGATGGTGGTAGTGTTCATTTTGATGTGTATGAAGGAGGGAAAGAACTTAAAATGGCTCACAGCAACTCTCAGGAAACATCAGAAACAATTTCTATCGTTTTGAAGATAAAAAAGAAAGTTCTATTCTTTTTATGTGTCCATTAACCACTTTATTCTTTGTAACCATTTTTAGGATGACATAGGTGATCATCTCATAACCGTAAGTCTAACAAGTGCATGTAAATCAGCATGGTGGAGTTCAAACTGAATTAGTAGTTACCTAAGATAAAGGAAGCCTGCAGCCATAGCCCTGTGGCATCCGATCCCGTCAGATCTCGGAAGCTAAGCAAGGTTGGGCCTGGTTAGTACTTGGATGGGAGACCGCCTGGGAACACCAGATACTGTAGGCTTGGGAGAAGGACCTGGCAACCCCCTCCCAATCAATCTGCCATTGAAAACCCTATGAACAGCAGAGAAGCACTGACAATAGTGTTTCACCTGTTGTACGTAGGGTCACTATGAGTCGGCTACCAATTCGACAGCACCAAACAGCAACAACAACAAGATAAAGGAATAACTCAAGAGGGTTGGAGAGTGCCCTCCCTAACCCTGCCACAGACATTTCAAACACCATGATAGCTTAAGCATGTAGTGGACAGGGCATGCGTTTAAACTCAAGTCTGAGACTGGAATCTCACCTTCATCATTTATTAGTTATTTGACCTAAAATAAGTCATGAAAATGTCATTGATGATAATATACCTTGAACATCTCCTGAAAGATTTCATGGTAATGTATACAAAGGACCTGGCCAGCAGCAAGTCCCTGTAAATGCAAACTTTCATTATTCCTGAGAGCTGTTATTAGTTTCCTAGGATTTCTGTCACAAAATACTGCAAACTGAATGGCGTAGGGGAACAAGCATTTGTTTCTCACAATTCTGGAGGCTAGTAGTGCAAAATCAAGTTGGGTCTTTCTGGGAGCTATTAGGGACAATCTGCTTCATGACTCTTCTGCCTTCCTGTGATGACTGGCAATCCGTGTGTCCCTTGGCTTATCAATGCTTCATTCCAGTCCCTGCCTCCATCTATCTGCTCATAGAATTCTTCCTGTGTCTCTGTGTCCTTACATGGCCATCTGTCCTTGGTGTCTCTCTCTTTTTCTTATAAGGACACCAGACACATTGGATTAACAGCCCACCATACATCAATATGACCTCACCTTAACTAATTACATCTGTAGCAACACTTTTTCCAAAAAGGTCCCATTATGAGGTCCTGGGAGGTGTCACTTGAACACATCTTTATTTGGGAGGTGAGGGAGGGGTATGATTTAAGCCAAAACAGGGATTTATGTTCAGTTTTTCATCTCCTCTCTATCACAAACCAGTCACATGACCTTGAGTGAAGCACAGCCTCTGATCTTCAGTGTCTTCATTTTTAAATGGAGATAATATCTCCTTAGACAGTTGTCTTGAGAATCAAAATAGACAATAATTGACAGTGTTTTGTAAATGACAGAGCCTTGCATGATTTAATCATAAACATTCCTGTGGTGATATCCAGTATTTCAATGCCTGTCCTAATCTTAGCAGCCGGCTCCTCTGACGCCCTCATACCATCTAATGTATCACAATTCCTTGCTTGGCTTCAACAATTGCAAATAGGACATCTTACTAATCATTCATTTTTTTAACTCTAAATGAACCAAATTATCCCTGCAAATGATTGGGCCTCAGCAATTGAGTTACCTGAAAATTTCCACATAAGTCACGGTGCTAACCTAATGCAATGTGACAGCTTTTTCCTGCAGCACATTCTCAAAATTTGATTATTTTGAATAAGAAAATATTCATCAGGAGCCTCATCAGGATTTCACAAGGCCTGTTTAGTGTCATATGTAAAGATTAAGCTTCAGGAATGAGGGCCCGGAAAGCAGCCAGCCTGCCATCAATCTTCTTTCTTGGGCTCCAAATTGAGCAGAACTGATGTATACCTGATTCTATAACCTTCCTCTACAGAATTAGCCCATGACTAATAAAATCCAATATTAGTCATAAATTGGAGGAGATTGCCTAATTTGACTGGAAGAAAACAATTTAAAAGAGCCCACTGACACTTTCCTAGACCAGGCACATTAGGACATCCAAAACAGCCTTCACTCAGGTTGCTCATTACCAGCATGTATTGATTTAGTACGTGATTTTTTTTTTTAAGTACATAAGGATTTGGTTCATGCTTATTCAGTTCTCTACTGGAAAATGTGACTTCTCTTTTTTTCTATTTCCACATGATACTTCTCATCATAAAGTACTACCTGCCCCATGCTATAGCCCCCAAATCCCTCATACAGTGAGGATTTAGCACTATAGAGATTAAGCCAGAGTTTTCACCAGTGTAAAATGGCAGTGATTCCAATGAGGAAAATACAGAGACTTGATTTTAGATCCACTTATAGGACACTAAGTCAAGGTGGTAATGACAGGGCTGGCCACCACTCCCCCTCAACTCTTATTTTTAATTAACACATAATAATTATACACAATTATATGGTACAGGAGGATATTTCAATACATGTCACAATGTCTAATGATCAGATCGGGGTCATCTGTATACCCTTCTTCTCAAAATGTATCATTTCTTTGTGTTGGGAATACTCAAAATCTTCTCTACTATTTTGAAACACACGAGTAAATATTGTCAACCATAGTTATCCTTCTGTGCTGTAGGACATTAGACGTTGTTCCTCCCATCCAACTATAGCCCCATACCCATTAACCATCCTTCCTTCAGCAGTAGAGAAGTCCCAGGTTAATGGCGCTCACTGAAGGCCATGTGACCTCAAGTTCCACCATCTACAGTAGACCCTATGGGACCTCTTTAAGGAGGCATGTCAATTCTTGTAAAGTATTACTTAGCCTGCAACTGGTCTTTTAAAACCTATTTTGGAGCAAAACAGCCAAATGTCCATGTGAACTGTTCCTGAGAGATGGTCCTAGAGCCAAGTGAAGCTATCAAAATACTGGAAGAATCTCAGAACATGGAGCGTCAAACTAAATAAGTCACCTCCTCCCAGGAGAATAAGCATAGACATGGGTTGTGATAGGCAGAATTCTAAAAATGACCCAGCCCACTCCCACACCTGATTGCCATCCTCTGGTTATTCACTCAAACACACATGTAGGTACTGCCTTGAAGAGACCTTGCAGACATAATTAAAGTACCAAATAAAGTGACCTTAAGAAAGAGCCCTCTGTAAGCAGAGAGTTTTTCTCCCACTGGTAGCAAAAGAAGTAAGGGATTTGAAGCATAGGAAATATTCCACATATCATTGCTGGCCTGAAAATAGAGGGGAGCACATGATGAGGAAAGCAGGAGGCCACTAGAAGTAAAAAGCAGCTATCTGATAACAGCCAAAAAACAAACAAGACCTCAGTTCTACAGCTTCAAGACATTGAATTCTGCTGAGGACAGGAACGAGCCTGGGAGAGGACTCTGAGAATGCAGCCCAAAGCCTTAATTTCAGTCTGAACAAAGCATGAAGCCATTCTGTGCCAGAATACTGGCCTTTAGAAATATGAGCTAATGTTTTAAAAAGTTTTTCTTGATTCATACTTAATGGTAAAATTCACCATTCAAGTATAATGTAGTGGTTTTCAGTATACACACAGAGTTGGACAGCCATCACCACATCTACTTTCAGAACAGTTTTTCACCTCTATGGTAAATTCCACACTCTCTAGCAGTCACTCCCTGCCCTTGAAACCACTCAACTAGTTTCTGTTTCTAAAGTTTAGCTAAAGATTCATCGATTTTGTTGATCTTTCCAAAGGCTCAACATTTAGTTTTGTTGATTTTCTCCATTGTTTTTTATTCTATATTTCATTTGCTTTTGCTCTAATCTTTCTTATTCCATCCTTTTGTCTTACTTTGAGTTTATTTGTTCATCTTCTTCTAGTTTCTTAAAGTGGAATATTAGGTTATTCATTTGAACTCTTTACTAATATGTTGTTGTTAGATGTCATTGAGTCAGGTCCAACTCATAGTGACCCTAGGTACAATAGAACAAAAGAGGCACCATATCTGAGTATTTCTCTGCTATCCATAGGGTTTTCAATGGCTTACTGTTTCAGGAGTGGGCTTCCAGGCCCTTCTCCCATGTTTTGCAGTGCTAGAGATGGACCCTAGGGCCTCAGAGTTGTTGTTGTTAGGTGCCATCAAGTCGGTGTCCAACTCATAGCAACCCTACATACAACAGATGAAACACTATTTTGTTTCTCTGCTATTCATAAGATTTTCAATGGCTGATTGGGTTTGTTTGTTTGTTTGTTTGTTTGTTTTGGTTTTGTTGGGGGGTAACGGGTTGCCGGGTCCTTCTCCCAAGACTATAGAACCTGATCTTCCCAGGCAGTCTCCCATCCAGGTACTAACCAGGCCCAACCCTGCTTAGCTTCCAAGACCTGATGCCACAGTATATGGCTGCAGGCCTCAGAATATGGAGCAAGAACACTACCAACTCAGCTTAACCCAGCCCCTTTTTTAATATTATTTTTGTCAGATGTCATTGAGTCAAGTCCAACTAATAGTGACCCTGTGAACAAGAAAACAAAACACTGCCCAACACTGTGTCAGGCACAAGATCTTTTTTCACATTTAACACCATTGTTGTAGCCACTGTGTCAATCCGTCTAGCTGAGCACTTTCCTTTTTTGTATTGACCTGCCACTCTTCCTAACATGATGTCCTTCTCCAGGGACTGGTTCCTCCTGACAACATGTCCAAAATATGTAAGGTGATTTTTTATAATTACAAATTTTCCTGTTGTATACTATATGTTTTGGTACATGTTATTTTAATTTTCATTCATTCCAAACTATTTTTTATTATCTATTGATTTATTCCTTGACCTATAGATCATTTAAGAGTGTGTTGTTAATTTTTACATAGTATTAACTTCCCAAACTCATTTGTAGCTTTATTTCCTTGTATTTGGAGAATAACCACTATGATTTCAATATTTTCAAAATTATTCAAGTTAGTTTTATGGCCTAAGCTATGGTCTTTTCTAGAAGATGTTTCATGAGTACTTGAGAAGAACATGTATTTTGCTATTGTTGGGTAAAGTGTTTTGTATATGACTCAAGTCTAGGTTGTTTATTGTTGTTGCTAGGTGCCATCGGGTCAGGACTGATTCATAGCCACCCTAGGTACAACACAACAAAACTCTACCCAACTATGAGCCCAACATGACTCAAGGGCACCTACCAACAACAAAAATATAATAAGTGGTCATAATAGGATTTATACTTAATTTTTTTCAGTACTTGGGGAGTAAGTCCAGAGACTTGCACAACTTTGCAAATATTCTACCACTGGACTGCATCTTGTGCCCATTTTTTATTTTTTACTTCTAGTTGGGGTCTCAATAAATTACGCAGGCTGTCCCTGGCCTTCAGTTCCTATTCTTCCTGCCTCTGCTGCCTCAGTCACTGGGATTACACCTGTGCACCACTGTACCCAGTTTAATATCTTAATTTATAAGAATCTAGTTTAGAATCATATCAACTTAATATTAGTTTACAAAAACTTTGTTCCTGTACAACTGCATTTCCTCTTTATTTGTGCTATCATTGTTATGCAAATTGAATTGTTATGTGTTATGTTCTCAGCAACATAGATTTATAATTATTGCTTTATTCAATAATCAAAAATTAGTTACAAACAAAAATATATTTGTAATATTTTCCTTATTTATCCTGTACTTACCTTTATTCTCCTTGTATATTCCAGTTACTGTCTGGTGTCTTTTCATTTCAGCCTGAATGACTTTTCCATATTGATTTTGGGGGAGGGTAATTAACTTAGTGATCTAATAATGAGGCAGAGATTTCCCTAAATGCCTAAGATGAGCAGGTTTCCAACCTTTGTAAAGGGCCTCCATAGGTGTATCTTCAATCCTGAAATAGTTTACAACCTTGGCTTAACCTCATTTCCTGCTTGAGTATAGCTTCAAGGTCCTCCAAGGGTTGGATATTAGGTAGGGCCTTCTCAGGTCTTTCTGTGACAAGCATCTGTGGTGTCTCCTGCTGCTGAAACATTGTTGTTGTTAGGTGCCGTCAAGTTGGTATCCAACTCATAGTGACCCTATGTAAAATAGGCAAAACACTATTGTCGGTGCTTCTCTGCTATTCATAGGGTTTTCAATGGTGGATTGATTTTTGGGAGTGGGTTGCCGGGTCCCCAAGCCTACTGCACCTGGTGCTCCCAGGTGGTCTCCCATCCAAGTACTAACCAGGCCCGACCCTGCTTAGCTTCCAAGATCTGGCGGGATCGGATGCCACAGGGCTACGGCTGCAAGCACTGCAACATTAGGCCCTCAGTAAAAGGCATTTACAAAGTGAGGGTTTTTTGTTGTTTGGTGCTTTTTTGTTGTTGTTGCTTACTTTTGATCTCCATCATCAGTGGAATGGGCTGAGCTGTGAACATGAAGAAAGCAGCAGCTGACAGCAGTGGTGGAAGCTGCAGCAGTGGAGCAGCCATGAAGAGAGGGGCAGCAGTGGCCACCCCGGTGATAGCAGCCAAGACAGCAGCAATAGCAAGGAGATCCAGCCAATGAGAGTGGCCAGGGCAGAAACAATGCAGAACAGCAGATGTAAAGAGAAGGCAAGAGCAGGCAGAGAGTGAAGAAGGATAGAAGTTTATAAAGATCTAAAGAAGAGAAACTGCAGGCGCTGGTCACTGAGTGAATCCCAGAGATTTTCCAGGCCTTAAGGGCCACGGGTCTCAGATACCATAGGTGGGGATCTGTAACACAAACCATTGTCAAAGGCTGGGAAATCCCTACTTCCTAGGCCTGCACAAGATCTGGAACACATGTCACACATGTCACCATAAGGCTGAGAGTCACAGTACCCCAGACCTGCATAAGAGCTGTAACACTAGAGGTCACCACTTGCTGCTTCTCCTGGCTGTCTGCCACTGCTGCTCACTGCTGTCAGAAGCCAAGGGTTACAAAAAGCCACCAAGGACAAGCACTGGAAGAATTTCTCCACCCTACCCATAATTTCTATCAGGTAGAGCAAAAGGACCTCAGCAAGCTGATTGGAAACAGTAGCTCATTAATTTTCATTACTGTTTTATATTCACAGTTCAGCAAACATTTATTGATCTCTTGCTATGTGTTCTAGGAATTGTATTAAGCTGTAAGGATACAAGTTGCATGAGTATATGCACAATTCACACCCTTAAGGAGTATATCATCTAGTGTGAGGTTCAACAAACTACAGCTCATGGGCCAAATCCAAATTGCTTCCTATTAGTTGAATAAAGTTTTATCAAAACAGTCATACCTATTCACTTTTATGTTGTCTATGGCTGTGTTTATGCTCTAATGTAGTAGATAATATTAGTAACTTATTAGGACACAGTACAAATGTGGACTTTGTGGCTTAGAAAGAGTAAATGACTTAGTTTTTTCAGTGATGAGCTGGTGTTTAACAATTGTCTACACACACACACACATAAAATGTGATATATCATTATTACAGATTATAAAGGATGTATGACACAATTTTTAAAAACAAAATATATAATGCTCATTTTAAGCAGCTTTATATACAGCTATACTATGGGGATATATTAAACATGTCATCATTTCCCTGAGTCCAGAGCAGAATTTGAGCATAGACATGGGAAATAACTATGGTGTATATGAGGTTTCCTTTTGGAAAACTGGAAATGTTCCACTATGAGAGTGTGGTGATAGTTTCATGACTCTAAATATTGTCGGGAGCCATAGGCCCGACATGAGCTAAGGCAATGCCTGCATAAATGGCTACGTGACAGATGTGACCATAGCGGGAAGCTCTGCTACCTGTGGAATGAGGAAACAACACATCAGAGGCTTTGCTGAACTTTGTTGTCTCTTTGGCTACTATATTAACATGAGTATAGATCTGAACTTTGTTCCTTGATTGTATCTT
>VMDO01004659.1:62586-122415 GCA_007922755.1 Pedetes capensis | reverse complement strand
CAATAAAATTCTGGCAAACAGAATACAGCAGCATATGAAAAAGATTATTCACCATGACCAAGTGGGATTTATACCACAGATGCAAGGCTGGTTTAACATATGGAAATCAATTAATGTAATCCAACATATCAAGAAACTGACAAACAAAAACCACATGATCATCTCAATTGATGCTGAAAAGGCCTTCGATAAAGTGCAATACCTTTTCATGATAAAAACACTGGAGAAAATAGGTATAACAGGCAAATACCTTAATTTCATAAAAGCCATTTATGACAAACCTACAGCCAACATTATATTAAATGGAGAAAAACTAAAACCATTTCGTCTTAGATCTGGAACAAGACAAGGATGTCCTCTCTCTCCTATTCTATTCAACATAGTAATTGAAGTCCTGGCCAGTGCAATCAGACAAGAGGAAGAAATCAAAGGGATACAGATTGGCAAGGAAGAGGTCAAATTATCATTATTTGCTGATGATATGATTTGATACTTGAAAGACCCCAAAACCTCAACCAGAAAACTTCTGGATCTAATTAACTCATTCAGCAAAGTTGCAGGCTACAAAATTAACACACAAAAATCAATAGCTTTTCTTTACACCAATTCCAAACAAGAAGAGAAGGAAATTTCAGGAAAAATACCATTCATGATAGCCCACCAGAAAATTAAATACCTTGGAATCAGTCTAACCAAAGATGCTTCAGATCTCTACAAGGAAAATTTCAAAACATTAAAGAAAGAAATAGCAGAGGACACTGAAAAATGGAAAGACCTCCCCTGCTCCTGGATGTTGTTGTTGTTGTTAGGTGCCGTCGAGTCGGTATCCGACTCATAGCGACCCTCATAGGGTTTTCAATGGCAGATTGCTTCGGGATTGCCTTGGGAGTGGATTGCCAGGTCCTTCTCCCATTTTTGCGGTGCTGGGAATTGAACTCGGGACCTCAGAGACTGCAGTGCAGCGCTCTACCCGCTGAGCTAAATCCCAGCCCTGCTCCTGGATAGAGAGAATTAATATTGTAAAAATGGCTATCCTACCAAAAGCAATCTATAGATTTAATGTAATACCCATTAAAATTCCACTGACTGACTTTACAGAAATAGAAAAAATGATCCAAAAATTCATATGGAACCAGAAAAGACCATGTATAGCCAAAACACTTTTAAGCTGCAAAACTAATGCAGGTGGAATCACAATCCCTGATTTCAAGCTATACTATAGGGCAGTGGTAGCAAAAACAGCTTGGTACTGGCACAAAAATAGGCCTGAAGACATCTGGAACAGAATAGAAGACCCAGAAATACCTCAACACACCTATAGCCACCTGATTTTCGACAAAGGAGCAAAGCAAGTAAACTGGAAAAAGGACAGCCTCTTCAACAAATGGTGCTGGGAAACATGGTCATCTGCATGCAGAAAAATGAAAGCTGACCCCCATCTCTCAATATACACGAGAGTTAACTCAAAATGGATAAAAGATCTCAACATGAAACCAGAAACTTTAACACTTATAGAAGACAAGAGAGGCAATACACTCCATCATATAGGCATAGGAAAGTATTTCCTTAATAGGACTCCAATTGCTCAAGAAATTGCAACAAGAATAGATAAATGGGATCACATGAAATTAAAAAGCTTCTGCACAGCAAAAGAAACAATTAACAGAGTCAAGGAAACCTCTACGGAATGGCAAAAAATCTTCGCATTTTATACATCAGACAAAGGTCTAATTACTAGAATTTATAAAGAACTCAAGAAAAAAAAAAAACCAAAACCAAACAACCCAATACACAAATGGGCAAAGGAACTGAGTAGACAGTTCTCAAATGAAGAGGTCCATAAAGCCATGAAACACATGAAAAAGTGCTCAACATCCCTAGCCATTAGGGAAACGCAAATCAAAACAACTCTGAGATTTCACCTTACACCAGTAAGAATGGCCAAGATCAATAAAACAAACAACAACAAATGCTGGCGAGGTTGCAGGGAAAAGGCAACACTCTTACATTGTCGGTGGAGCTGTAAATTGGTGCAACCACTGTGGAAATCAATATGAAGGTACCTCAAAAAACTAAAAATAGATCTACCATATGACCCAGCTATAACACTATTGGGAACTTACCCAAAGTAAATGGGTCATCATACCACAGAGACACCTGCATCTCCATGTTCAATGCAGCGCTTTTCACAATAGCAAAGATATGGAATCAACCAAAGTGCCCTTCAACAGAAGAATGGATAAAAATACTTTGGTATATATACACAGTGGAATACTACTCAGCAATCAAGAAAAATGAAATAAGGTCATTCGCAGCAAAATGGATGGAATTAGAGAAAATTATTTTGAGTGAAGGAACATGAGCTCAGAAAGACAAACAACACATGTTCTCACTCATGTGAGGGAGCTGATTCAAAATTATAAGAAGGAAAAATCCTATTCAAAGGTCGGATCATAATAAAACGGGGGGGAGGGAAGATAAGAATGATGTCAATATAAATGGACTAGAAATTGCATGTAATTGTTCTAACAAGATAAAAACAAAGACCACTACAGGAAAAGTTTCTATCTCAAACAGAACTGGAACCCAAGTACATATAGAAAAATACTACTAAGTAAAAGATAGAGAAGACTTAGATGGGAAACTTAGATGGGAAGGGTGTGGGGGAAAGCATAGGGAAGGGTAAGGGGTAACCTGTATGAATAATGTTTATCAAAACGCATATATGGAAATGTCACAATGAAAAGCATGTCAAAATGAATCACATTAAGATGTACATTAAAAATTTCCAATAAAAAAAATTCTTTCAAAGTTTACCAATGATCCACTACTTGTCAAATCCAAAGACCTAGCTTCAATTTTCACGTTACCTGACATCTCCATCGCATCTTCTACTTTTTACAGCTTGCTACTCCTAAAAATTGCCTTTGGCTTCAGTAATTCCATTTACCCCTGCATCCCCTGCCAACTCTCAGATCATTCCTGTCTCTCAATGGCCTTTTCTTCTTTTCCCAACATTAAATTAAGAACCTCTACAGCTTGATCCCTTAGCCTTCTTTTAATCTGAATTTTCACACTTTCCCAGGGCCATCATATTCAGTACAGTAACTTCAAATATTCTCCTCATGATATTTGCCCTTAAATTTTATTTATAACTCCATTCCCTGTGCAACTCCAGCCTCTTGGACCTATTCAGTAAAATAAAAATTTAAAAAGATGTCCCAAAGAACATTCTTCATAACCTTCCCCAAATTCTTGTTCTACCTGTGTCATGCTCTGCTTGATGGCATCATCATTGACTTTACCTCCCCTGCTCCAAGTTTCAGGGTTCCCATCCTATAAACTCCCATAAACCAACACACCAACAAAGCCTCAGAAATGTCTCAAAATCAGCTCCTCTATTCTGTCACTGTCTCAGAGAAAGCCCTGCCCACCACTGAGTCGCACTACTACAACAGCCTCATGACATGCCTCCCAACAGCCCACTTTGTCTACCTGAGAAAAAAGCTAAGCCTATCACAGCTGTTTGAAAGTCTCTCACAACAGGATGCTATCCAAACCCAAAGATATGGATGAAGGCACCTTAGCATTTAGGCTCATCCCTCACCAACACACACACACCCCTTGCCTAACTGCAACAACCCACCAAAGGCCACTTCACTCTTGTCACAATGAACTTCTCACCATTCTTCAAATACTCTCAGCTTTCACTGGATTCTGCTCCCTTTGTACAGGGTATTCCCGCTACCTGGGGTCAGGCAAATGCAGCTCAAATGCCACTTCTGCGTGAAGCTGCCCCACTTACCCCAGACTGACTTCTGCTGCATTCTCAGTGTAAACTGCTCACATTATGCTGTTATATTTTTTAACATGTCTGTGTTTCATTTACATATTTTCCACCATTGTGGAGATGCTCCTGGAATGCTGGGATCATGATTTACACATCTTAGTCAGTACCTAACATATTATCTGGTACATATTAGAAGCTGAAGAAATGATTGCTAAATAAACAGATTAATGTTCCACTTTTATGTGACTATTTGTTTTTTAATATGTCTGTTCTTTGTATCATATAGGTATTCCAGAATAAGAATCCTAGAAGCCCCTAATTCCATTTACCAAAACTGGTCATCCTATCTTTTGAATTAAAGTAGAAGATATATGTTTTCAAATTTAAGATTTGATTAAAATAAATTGCATTTAGGGCTGGGATGTTGTTTAGTGGCATAGCACTTGCCTAACATATTTGAGGCTTTGGGTTTGAATGAATGAATGAATGAATAAATAAATAAATAAATAAATAAATTTAAGTGCATTTTGATTAGTTGATTTAGGTTTTGTGTGTATATTTGTGTTTGTTTAGTCTCATTTTATATTCCTACAATATATTCCATTAGTCATGTATTTAGTAAAAGAAGGCCATCATAACACAGTTGGATATTATATCATAAAGTTGAAAAGCAACTACTCAAATGGATAAGTAAATCAATGGAAACTCATAAGCCCTGAATTTTAAGCCCAGCTCTGGCCTAGATCTATTTCCAGGCTTACACAGTACTTCCTGCCCGTGCACTCAAAAATTTGCCTAAGAGCATCATTACCTATGGACAAAATAAAAAGATTTCCTCACAATCACTAATTCTCAATAAATCCTTTGACACTGGCAGGAAATGTTAGTGCTTAACATTAGAGCAAACTAAAACTTAACAGTTAAATGACTCAACAAAACAATAAAATTAAGCACAAAGCTCAGATTAAAATTCTGAAATCCCTAGCTCTCAGATCCATTATATTTGACCACTTGGCCATTTACATGGAAGTCAGCAATATCTTCAACTAATAAAAAAAATGTATTTTGCAAACTAGAAAGGCACTGTGAATTGCTATAAGGACATGAAATACAGGAGCACACATTTTTAAAAGAAAATCAAGATATTTCATAAATGCTCAAAATCTGCTTTTTCTTATCCTTTCTTCATTCTCCAGCAAGATAAACAGAAAAGCCAACCGAAATATCTCAAACTTTCAGCATCTCAAACTTTCAAAGAATTCCTCTACAAAAATTATATCATATACACAAATTATACCAAGCTATTCAAAAAGTTTTATTTAATCACAATTGCACATTTAAATTATTAAAACAAAAGTAAATCTACATCTTTGGCTTAGATTTAAAGTACTTACAGTGTATCGGCTATTGATTATAGTGTAAAATAACTTATAGTGACGTAAATTATTTCAAAAGTAAAAAAGAAGTAAATTGGGCCACTCTTGCTTGTATCCATATTCTATATTTGGATCACGTCTTTTATTAAACGTATTGGCATGGTCTTTTTTTAAACTTCTACCTTGCAGATGGGGCTGGGATTTAGCTCAGTTGGTAGAGCACTGCTCTGCAATCTCTGAGGTCCTGAGTTCGATGCCCAGCACTGCAAAAATGGGAGAAGGATGTGACAATCCCGAAACAATCAGCCACTGAAAACCCTAGAAGGGTTGCTATGAGTCAGATAACACCACCTTGCAGACAGCTACAAAATAGGCTCAGGCCTTCTCAAGGTGCTTAGCTGCCACAGGAGTCAGCAAAATATAAGCAAGCCACAGATAACTGCCTGTCCTTAAAAAAACAGCCACACTTGCTAAGACAAGAATACACTTTGCCCATATCATGCCCCTTGCCAAACACAACAAATACCTTCCTGAAAATTGTGTAAAATCCATTTTGTTCCACCAAGTCACGTTTCAAAAATTCTACTGGTCGGTAAAGACTTGAAATGTCAATAAATCAAAAAGGGCTACAGGTGCACGTTTGATCTGGCTTACACATTTTGACAGGAGCCTTCCCTGCCTATGCTTGGGGCAGCTGTGCTTGTGAAAAACGTACTGCAGGTGTCGCCTGCATGCCCTCCACCAGGTGGGCACGATTTCCACCGACACTTCTCTGAGGAGGAACCTGAGACTTGGAGGCGTGAAGTAACTGTCCTGGGGTCCCTAAACACTGCG
The DNA here is from genome assembly GCA_007922755.1 of Pedetes capensis. Classification (NCBI taxonomy): domain Eukaryota; kingdom Metazoa; phylum Chordata; class Mammalia; order Rodentia; family Pedetidae; genus Pedetes; species Pedetes capensis. Next base: position 116,415 of record VMDO01004659.1, on the reverse strand, counting down.
CACACACCATCCTGTTCTCCACTGTCCCGGAGACCGACCGCTGTGAAGGCTCCTGACATCTCATTTGCCTCTTCTATCTCACTTCTGCTCATCTTTAAATAGTAAAGGCAAATAATAAGGATACCCGCACAATGATCAGAATACACGCTGTTTTCGCATTTACTTGTTTTCTTGAACACTTTTAAAAAAAAACAATAACTTACGGAGAGTGCATGTCTCCCTAGGTGCAGAGGTGGGACCTTCCCAAGAGGGCTGTCATTACAATTTTATGCAAACCAGCCGGCCCTGCGGTTCTGCCCTCAATTACTGGCTCTGACCCGGGAGGGATCTGAAAACTCGGGCGGAACAGTTCCTGACTGTCGCTTCCTCGGCCCGCGCGGCCCACCAGGACCAGGGCCGCCCTCCTACCTCGTCCAGGGCACAGATCTCTTCTCTCAACCGCAAGCCCCGGGCTCAGATTTCTGGACCCCGTCATGCTGACCCGGGCCCCCCACCCGCACCCCCCGGCTGCTCAAACTTTACTCAGAACTTTCCCACCCTGAGCAGGGCCTGGGGTTCACGCTGCAGCGGACTCGGGGGCGCCCTGCACCTAGACCCCGCGGGGGCTCGCGCCGCGCAGGCCGGAGCACCGGCCCGGGCCTGCGAGCGACGCCCCTCCGCAAACGAGCCCGCCCGGGCGGGGCGGCCTCCGCTCCCCGCCAAATTCCACTCGAGAACCGGCGGGGAGCGACGCGAGGGGAGAGTACTGGGAAAAAACGAGAACCTGGCGCCCCCACGCGCAGGCCTTCCTTTCGGCCGCCGACGCCCTTGCCGCCGCAGCTGCCAAACCGTTTCAAATCCTTGCGGGCCGCCAGGTCGCCACCGCCCTGCAGACCAGGGGCGGGGACTACCCGCCTCGCATTTCCCCGCCCCCTTCCCCACCCCTCCGGCGGGGCTGGCTCTTAGCGCCGTTGCCGCGGCGACGCTCCCAATAGCGTCTACCGCGGCCTCCCAGGTCTGGGGCGGCAATTTCCGCCCTTGCATTTCCCGGCTCTGGGGATGTGGGCGGTGCGCAGCGCCGTTGTCATGGCGACGCTCTAGGCGGCCGCTACTACTGCCTCTCAGGCTGGGAGCGGAGACTTCCGGTCTCTCTTTTCCCCGCCCCTGGCGGTAAGCGCGCTGCGCTGTTGCCGTGGTAACGCTCAGGTACACTGCGCAGCCGTCAAACTAGATCTGTCTGGGTTGTTGGTACCTTGGTGGTTCAGGTCCCATCTTGGGAGATAAGCAAACTGCTGTCTGGACCGAGTAACCTAGTCAGGGGGTAGCTTGTGAATATTTTAGAAGCCGTAGAGAAAGAACAAATAAAGGACAAGGAAAATAGGGTTACTGAAGAATGTGTGCAGAAGAGTGTGCCCGTTATTGGACAGAGATCACAGTTGACTGAGCCTAAAGATATGAGATGTAGCCGGGCGCGCTGGCACACTCCTGCACTCCCGAAGTCTCAGAAGAATGAGGCAGGAGGATCTTGAGTTCAAATTGCAACCTGAGCAACTTAGCGAGACCCTGTCTCAAAATAGAAAAAAAAAATTTTTAAAGGATTGGAAGTGCAGATCAGTGGTATAGCACGTGCTTACTATGTGCAAGACTCTGTACAACTCAGCACCGCAAAAAAAGAAAAAATAATAATAATAAAGTGAGAATTTTCCCCATAGGTCACACGGTAGGGGTGAATCAAAGTGGCTTGTGCAGGAGGATGAGCAATATCTTCTTTTTTCACTTGAAACTACCAGACGTCTAGGGTTTAAAAAAAAAAAAAAACCCAAGTGCTGAAGATCCTGAACTTAACAGGCTTTGTGTTTACAAGTTCTGTGAAGAGCAGTATCATCAAGTGGGAAATGTATTTTTGCTCTTCCCAGGAAGTGTCATCCACAAAGGGCAGCCTGCCTGTCTACATTGCTATGTTGTGGTGTTCTTTGGTCTTTTACATTTCTGGAAGCTCTAAACTATATATTTTTAAATACCAAGCTGAAACAAAATTTAAATTATGCAAACACTCTCTTAAATGAAATTCAGTTTACCACTGTTTTACATCTAAGTTCACAACAGGATTCCTTCTGCTGAATCTTTGCAACCCACTCAACGTGATGCCAAACCTAACATTAAGCACAGCTTGAACCATCTTTTCAATTTTCTGTAAAGAAAATAAAAGATTTGTTCATTTGTAACTAGTTACTTTCAAGCTTTCAGAAGGAAGTCATACTCTTTTTCAAGGTGCTCTTTAAAAGCCATCTCACTAGAAGTAAACAGTCCTCCATTGTTTCAGAGACAAATCTTATGCCTTAGCATGAAAGGGTGCAGAATGCTTTTAAGAGTGTTTAGTTTTCAAAAGCATATTTGACCGTGTTTATAGCTAAGGAATGATCCATGATCCAGATATTTTGCACTGAGAATCAAGGATGCAAAACCCAAGTGTGCAAAATACAGGAATGGAAATAGTGAACACATTCAAGATACAAAAGGGGTTTGTTGTTGTTGTTAGGTGCCGTCGAGTCGTGTCCGACTCATAGCGACCCTCATAGGGTTTTCAATGGCAGATTGTTTTGGGATTGCCTTGGGAGTGGGTTGCCACATCCTTCTCCCATTTTTGCGGTGCTGGGAATTGAACTTGGGACCTCAGAGACTGCAGAGTGGCACTCTACCAACTGAGCTCAATCCCAGCCCTCAACAAAAGGGGTGGAGGAGCTTATGGGTCAAAGGACATAAAATTTCAATGAGATAAAAGGAATAAGTTAAAGAGTACAACATAGTGACCACAGTCAATAGCAAAGTATTGTGTTCTTAAAAATCCCTGTGAGTAGCCTTCTGAGTGTGAGATAAAGCTTATGTGTTAAGTAACTTGAATTAGCCATTCCATGATGTATACATATTTTAAAGCACCATGTTGCACACAATAAATATACATGATTTTTAATCCATTACGTAACCAGATCATGTCTGTCAGCTAATTATGCTGTGGAGGCTTGCCACATAATGAAATGGAAGGTAAAAGAAGTCATATAACTTTATCTGCATCATACAACCAGTAAGTAACAGAAACCAGATAACCAAACTTCAGAACTGTATCTTTGTGCCATTCTTACACTTCTAGTGAAGGTATGGCTTTCCCCGCTGGCTTCCTGGAAACAATTGCATTCTGAAGTTGAAATTGTACAGCCTGGTGCTGGATGTGATGCTTAAAGCTATGCCACTGGTATCTCAGATACCAGCAGGGCCACTCCTGGTGCACAGGTTTCAGCTCAGCTTCCTGACTAAGACAGACTAGGGAGAAGGACCTGGTAGCCCACTCTCAAAACAATGACTCATTAAAAACCCTATGAATAGCAAGAAATACTGTCAAATATACTGCCGGAAAATGAGCCCCCTGGATTGGAAGGTATTCAAAAGATGACTGAGAAAGAGTTGCCTCCTCAAAGTAGACTTGACCTTAATGGTGGGAATGGAGTAAAGCCCCTATGACCTCCTTTTGCTGATGTGGCACAACTCAAAATGAGAAGAAGCACAGTGGTTGCAACAATGTGCTCAAAAATAAAAAGATTGTGTATATGGTACAGTGCCAGGTAACATTTCGTTCTGCTGTACATAGGGATCACTATAAGTCAGACCTGATTAAACAGCACCTAACAACAACAACAACATAACCAGATGACTGAAAGAACATAAAAAAAATTTAGACAAATGATGTCTAAATGAGTAAAAACAGGAAAAAAGCCCAAAACAAGAGAGGCTCAAAGGAACAAATGTAATAAGGTCAAGTTCATCTCAGAGGAAATGAAGAAAGGAGTTTTGTTTCCTTAATATCTGTCCTCAAATCTCTCCAAAAATAACTGTTTTGGAAAATATTAATGTAGATACAATATTATGACATTCATCACATTTTTCTTCTCTAAAACATTTTGGAGTCAAGGTTTCAACAACTTTAAAGCAAATTTATCTGGTAATTTGAAGGATCATGAGTAATAAACACATTAAAAGTAAGTACAAGGCCAAAACCAAATGTTAGTGACTTTGGATCAGTGTGGTCAAATTATCAGGCAATTATTTCCACTCATTATCAAGAATAATCAGGAGTTACCTATAAGAAGAAATGGGATTTACTTCTTCAATTGAGATTTTTGAATTGTATGTCTTTCTAAATTATAAAATTTCATATTATAGGGAAACTGGAATATACTGAAGGGTTTAAAGAAGAAAATAAACAGTATGTGTAATTCTATCATTTAAAATAACCACTACTAACATTTTTATATATTTACACAAACCATATTTTTATATCATCATTTTTTGTCAACTTATTGTTGCATCATTTGGATAGAGCATAATTTGCTTAATTACTCTTCTATAGTTACCAATATTTGCTCTCATAAATAATGTTGTAGTACAATTAAACTTAGCAAAGAAGGGACAACATGAGGACTAGAAGCAAGGAGGGAGGGAACAAGCAGAGAGAAGCAAAGATTGTGGAAGGTGGGTGGGGAGGAGAGTCGATGTAGAGGGATAAAGGGGGAGAGAACAATCTCAGTGTAAGCAATGCAGTTTCACGAGTGCGTTGGAAAAATAAGGGAGCATAACCTAAATATGCATTTGAGCTTTACTACATATTAGCCATAAGGCTCCATAAACCTTGTGAGTTGATGAAAGTGTTGCCAGAAGTGATGTAAAGGATGCATAACGGAAAAAGCCAATGCTGTATTACTCTGTACCCCATCATCATCTACTAATAAAGGAAGATTTAAAAAAAGTAAAAAAATAAAATATTGCTTCAGTAAAGGTCTCTGAATGTATACTTCTGTTCAAGCTCCAGCTACCTCCGTATACGAGATTTTTATGGTCATAAAAAAGCATTAAGGCTTTCGATCAGTACTGGCAAATTGCTCTCTAGAAGTATTTCGCAAAATTATACTCCCCTACAACAGTCTATGAGAGTGTTGGACTTACAATTAACAGTTTTTTGAATCTGGGCCAACTGTATCTAAAAAGTAGTATTTATTTTTCATTTGTATTTTCTATTATTAGAACAGTTCAAATATATTTATTAGTCCTTTCTTTGCACTTTTCTACAATAGAATCTTTTTCCCTTTGTCCATTTTTGAGGAATTTGACATGAGGTAGATTGCTAGAAATAGATATTCCATATTTTAATGAAGTGAAGTTTAAGTTTATTAAGAAAAAGATTTTAATATATGTAGTTTTAAGCATGGGTGTTGAGCGAGGAGGGGGATGTGCTCAAGGAAAAGATAATAGTACAAAGTTAAGAAAATAAGTACAGGCTTCTTACAGAGAGTCCCCTTTTTCTTAAGGCATTGAGGAGCAAACCTAAGGTCTTACACATGCTTGGCAAGTGCTCTACCACTGAGCTACATCCCCATTCCTTCATATTTTTAACTTATTATTTCAAAACTAGCAATGGCTCTATAGTTCATGGTTATGCATAAAACTGATAACTCTAATCAAATTTCAGTCAGTGATTTACCATATTGCATATTAAGCTTCCTGTATCATTAAAATGAAATACTTGAATGACTTAATCTCTTGGAAAGCAATTTCTAAATATCAAAAATTATTGCTGTGTTTTATTATGTAAACACACTAGAGATAATTATCAGAACAGTCCTATAACCAGTAAATTCCTTAAGTTGGGTGGGAAATGATTCAGAACTTTCTATTTAAAGAAGACAAATGTATAAATTATATCACAGAGAGATGCAGTAGAAAGAGAGCAGAAACCAAGGACTAAGAGGCATGTTTTTTCTTCACTACTGAAAAACAAGAGTCACAGCCTTTAGCACAGAGATTCTGTTTTCCTTCCTTATGCCAAAACTAAATAATAGTCCCTGTTACATCCCTGCTTCTGCTGTTTATCCTACCTTTTTGGAGGAATTCATGTTAAAATCTATTAGCAGAGATTAACTCTGCTTTCTCCCTTCCTTGCAATAGCATACATATTGCTGTAGCCAGTGTCCATACAAACTACCAACCAATCACCAGCACAATTTCCAGTCTCATCTATACAACGGTCTCTCCTACCAACCTATTCGAGCACCAGGCTGTAAAATTTCAACTTCAGAATGCAATTGTTTCCAGGAAGCCAGTGGGAAAAGCCATACCTTCACTAGAAGTGTAAGAATGGCACAAAGATACAGTTCTGAAGTTTGGTTATCTGGTTTCTGTTACTTACTGGTTGTATGATGCAGATAAAGTTGTTGTTAGGTGACTTTGAGTCGTAACCGACTCATAGTGACCCTCATAGGGTTTTCAAGGGCAGATTGTTTTGGGATTGCCTTGGGAGTGGGTTGCTGGGTCCTTCTCCCATTTTTGCGGTGCTGGGAATCGAACTCGGGACCTCAGAGACTGCAGAGCAGTGCTCTGCCAACTGAGCTAAATCCCAGCCCCTTGCAGATAAAGTTATATGACTTCTTTTACCTTCCATTTCGTTACCTTACTTATGAAGTGATTGGGAAGAGTCAGCTTACAGAGGTGAGATGCTGCATATGCAAAAATGTGCACCATGACTGACATAAGGACACTTCAAATTTCCTTTCCCAACTCTTTTGTGAGCGTTCTGAAATGCAATAAATGACAACAGGATACAGCAATAACACAAAGAATTTATAATCCCTCTCTTCTGTTCTCTCTCTCACACACAGACACACACACAGGCACAAGTTCATATACACAGATAGGACAAACGTTCAAATCACATATACACTTGCAAACACACGCATCCCAGGAACAGCACACATACACTTAAACACATATCTAAGGGACAAATATGCTCACACACTTGCACACCAATCACATATAACCTCATACACACAGATATACACACACATGTACACACCCCAAGCTGTTTTCTTCTTTTTTCTCTTTCTTTTATATTTTTCATCCTTGATATAGGGATTAAAGCAGGGGAAAAACTGCAGTCTTTCATGACATAGCTTTGGAAGGCATGCTCCTCCTTTTAGGCAGTACCTTATTGATTTCATGAACAGTACTATTCAATGGGGGAGGCTACACAAAAGCAGGAGGCAAAAATCATGGGGGATCATCTCAAAGACTAGACATTATAGACTCAAAGGAGATTATGCAGGTAGTTCTGATTGTTGTTGTTAGGTACTGTCTAGTCGATATCCGACTCATCTGTACATCCGACTCTCTGTACAACAGGGGAAACACTGTCAGTGCTTCTCTGCTGTTCATAGGGTTTTCAATGGCAGACTGATTTTTGGGAGGTGGTTGCCAGGTCCTTTTCCCAAGCCTACAGCTTCTGGTATTCCCAGGCGGTCTCCCATCCAAGTACTAACCAGGCCCGACCCTGCTTAGCTTCCGAGATCTGACGGGATCAGATGCCACAGGGCTACCGCTGCAGGCACTAGTTCTGATTAGAAATAAGTCAATTGATAATAGATAAGCAGAGGGATGAAAGAATTCCTAAGGCTAGTCATAGATATTCTTTTCATTAAAATGAAGCCTGGATCATGAGGCTGAGAGACTTTGTAAGAATAGAATTACCTGTGTAACTTCCCTTCCTGTTCAGATTTTCCCAATGTCAATGATTGTAAATGTTATATCCTTTGATTCTTCACAGAAAGTCTGAATAAATTGATACTATAAGATCTATAGTATAATGATAATAAGGCTGATGGACAATCTGTTATAAGAAAAACAGTAGAAGGAATTGAAGATACTAACACTAGGGAAGAGAAGTTGATAATGTTAGAAAGGCTATAATAACACCAGCCTCTCTTTTGTGTGATTATTTTTAGGTTTGATGAATTAATTTATGTAAATTGTTTGCCACATTTGGCACTTAGTAAATTCTCAATAAATGCTGACTGCTATTCAAAGAGTACAGAATCCACAATTTATTGTCTTTCTTTTTCTGACACTTTGCTAAGTCTTTTGTCTTAATTCTCCCTAAAAGCCCTGATTGATAGATACCATTTTACCATTTCACAAATGAGAAAATATTCTCAGATAAGTTAAGAAACTTACAAGAATGGAGTCAGGATTCAAACTTAAGTCCTTCTGACTCAGAAGATCATGCTTTTACCAGGGTGTCATGATACCCCATGTGTAGAAAAGCAGCAACATTCTTGTATCTCTGCAGAAAGCACTGACCAGTTATTGTTGTTGTTGTTGTTCGGTGCTGTTGAGTCGTGTCCAACTCATAGCGACACTCATCTGATTTTCAATGACTGATTATTTCGGGATTGCCTTGGGAGTAGACTGCCACCTCCTTCTTCCATTTTTGTGGTGTTGGGAATTGAACCTGGGACCTCAGAGACTGCAGAGTGGCGCTCTACCAACTGAGCTAAATCCTAGCCCTGACCAGTTATTGTAAGTCACAAAAATAGAAATATGTTTCTCAGTGCAACAAACAACCTTCCAAAAAACTGACCAGCAAATAAAGGACAAAGTCCTATATAACCATCTTAAATGTGTATGGACTTAATAACAGCTTTAAAAAAGAAAAAACAAAAATCAACATAATTAAAAGGAGAAATAGAATAATTCACAATTATGGTTGAAAATGGAAACATTTTTCCCTTGGGAATTGATAAAACAAATAGATACAAAGTCAGTCAGTATATAAAAATTTAACAAAGCTATCAACCAAGTTGACCTAATTGAAGTTTATAGAGTATTGTGTGGAACAATGGCAAGATGCACATTATTTGTTTCAAATGCATGATGAATACTTTTAAGAAAGAAGACCTACTGTTCCATAAAGCAAGTCTCAATAAATTTTAAATTATTGAAGGGTTAGGGATGTATCTCAGTCCCAGAGTGCTTGCCTAGCATAGGTAAGATCCTACAATTCATCTCTTGTTGTTGTTAGGTGTCATCAAGTTGAATCCAACTCATAGATACTCTGTGTACAACAGAATGCACACTGTGCCATGCACACAATCTTTATACATTTGAGCCCATTGTTGCAGGCATTATGTTTCTTCTCATCTTAAGTCATACCACATCAGCAAAAGAAGGTCCCAGAGGCTTTACTCCATTCTCATCATTAAGGTCAACTCTACTTTGAGGATACAACTCTGCCCCAGTCATTTCTTGCATGCCTTCCAGCCTGGGGGGCTCATTTTCCAGCACTATATTTGATAGTGCTTCTCTGCTATTCATAGGATTTTCAATGCTAATTGTTTCAGGGTTGGCTACTGGGTCCTTCTCCCTAGTCTGTCTTAGTCTGGAAGCTCAGTTGAAACCTGTCCACCATGGGTGGCCCTGCTGATATCTGAAATGCTAGTGGCATAGCTTTCAGCATTACAGCAACACGTAAGCCCCCACTGCACACAAGCTGGCAGCCATGTGGGCATTTGATCTCTAGTATCACCCAAAAAATTATCGAAATCATAAAAAGTATGCTTTTGACCACACAAAAATCAACATAAAAACATGGAAAATCAACAAATATCTTATATAACACATTTGAATACAACTCAGATACCAAAGAAGAAATCACAAAGGAAATTAAAAAATAATCTAAACACAAAGATAATGAAAATACGGCACATCAAACATTGTAAGATGCTGCTGAAGCAGGGCTGAAATAGATGTTTATAGCTCTAAATCCTAATAGCCCCACATGTCTGTCAGCCCACTCCCAAAATGATCAGCCATCGAAAACCATATGAACTGTAGGGAAGCACTGACACAGTGCCAGGCATGGCACAGAGTCGGATAATGTTTCATTCTGTTGTACATAGAGTCACTATGAGTTGGACCCATTTCTACGGCACCTATCAACAACAACAACAAATACTAATCATAGGGGAAAAAAAGCCTCAAATCAGCTAGTTCTTTTGGAAAAGTCAATAAAGTTAGTAAACAACAAATTAAAATTAGCACAGATGAAAGAGGAGAAATCTTTTATTACAGAAATCACAAACATTAAAAATGCAATGAGAAAATATTGTAAACAACTTTTAAGTCCCCAAATCATACAATATAAAAAATGGGTAATAAAGGAAACACCAAAACCACAGTCATACACTATTTTACACTCAGTAGGGTGACTAAAATAAAGACAAACAATAACAACTGTTGAGGACAATGTGAAGAACCCTCATACATTGCTGGTAGGATTGTAAATGGAAAATTGTCTTTGAAATAATTTGACATTTCTTCAAAATGTTATACATAGACCCAGAAGTTCTAGTCATACTGTATGTCTAAAATGAAATTTAAAACATATGTTCACATAAGACTTATACATGAACATTCATAGTAGCATTATTGATAATGGTAAAAAGTTTAAATAGCTCAAATGTCAATGAACAGAAGAATGGATAAGCAAAATGTAGTATATTCATGCAATGGAATATTATGCATCCCATAAAAAGGAATGAAGTACCTCTTATGCCTTCTCTTACCATGTGACACATTCTGCTATGTTACAATTCACCAAGAAAACCCTCACCAGATATGACCCCTTGATCTTAGACTTTCCAGCTACCAGAACTGTGAAAAATAAATTTTTTCTTTGTAACTTATTCAGTCTCTAGTATTCTGTTATGGTAACAAAAAATAGACTGAGGTAACTACAACACAACTTCACTGAGAGGCCTTAAAAACAGAGGCAAGGGAAAATCTTCCCAATAGGCAAAGATAGTTACTCTCTTTGTGTGGAAAAAGATGTGGACTGAGATTATAATATATATGAACTCATGAAAAGCACCAGGTAACTTGACAGAGTGTGAGAAAGGAAAGATTGGTAGATCAGGAACAAAGAGGGCTGGAGCAGAAGCATGTGAGTGAATATTAAATAGAATGTGCATAAAGTATAATCATTGATACACTTGTTAACTTTCACTAGCAAAATATTAAATAATCAGACAAACAAAAAGTCTCAACCAGCGGACAACAATTGGCCTTTATCATCGGCCACCCCAGTGCTGGCAGATGGACCCATGAATGAAACGGCCTTGATGGCAAGAATCAAGACAATGCATGGGACCAGTGGCATAGTCTCCTATTTACATAGACTATTCCAACTACTACCTTGGCTACATGTCCAGCCTCTTAGCAGCAGAGTCCAGAGATGAATGTGGAGCCCTTGAGCAGACACACTGGTACACAGGGTATTGAGTACATTGCCCATTTCTCCTGAAGGAGCAGATATTCATTTTGACAGGAATCACTGCTGATTTGAGGGTGGATTTGTTTTTTCTGCCAATAGGGCCTCATCCACCATCACCACCCAAGGACTTAAAGAGTGCTAATCCACTGGTGTAGATCCCACAAAACATTGTGCCAGACTAGATATCCAGGTTAGAGCAAAGGAAGTGTGACAATGGCCCCATGACCACATGGCCACCTGGTCATATTTCCTACTGTACCATTCAGAAGCAGCCAGCCAGTGTTGTGAAATGGCCTGTTGAAGGCAGAATTGAAGCACAAGTTTAGAGGTGCCATTCTTCAGAATGAAGCATGTAGTTTCATTCAAATACTTTTTAAAGGTTCTATGTCCCCAACAGGAGTAATGCACAAGTCTGAGAATCAAGGGTTCAAAGCAGGAGTGATCTCCTCACTGTTGTTGTTGTTAGGTGCCATCAAGTGGGTGCCCAACTCATAGTAACCCTATGTACAACACATAAAACAGTATTGTCAGTGCTTCTCTGCTATTCATACAGTTTTCAATAGCTGATTGTTTCTTCTGAGTGGGTTGCTGGGTCTGGTCTCCCAAGCCTAAAGCACCTGGTGTTCCCAGGCAGTTTCCCATCCAAGGACTAACCAGGCCCGACCCTGCTTAGCTCCCAATATCTAATGAGATCAGATGCCACAGTGGTAGAGCTGCAGGCTGATTCCCTTATTATTATTCCATTAATGCATTTGAGATAACCTATGTTTTTGTCTCCATATCTGAGCTCTACAGGTTTAAAATGCCCAACTTCCAAAGAGGCAATACTTCCTCCAGAAGCATACAGCAAGTCTCATTGAACTACACACTACAGGTGGTGTCTGGAAACGCTGGGCTTCTTTTGCCAAGGGAACATCAAGCAAACAAAGGTCTTGCCATCTTAGAAAAGGACATTGACCCTAGTTATCAGGAACAAGTAGGGCTACTGCCCCCAAAGTACTTCCTTGTACAATTTGTATATAAAATGTATAGAAATGTCAGGCTTAGAAGAACATAGTGATCTCACAGACTTCTCAAGGATGAAGATCTTTGTCACTCCCCTAGATAAACCACAGAGACCAGAAGTGCCAACACCAAGTGAGAGGAACAAGGAATGGAATGAGCAGATGAGTATCAGTGGCAGTCCCAGCACTCACTGCAGCTGCAGGGGTTGTACCTTGTCTTAGTAACCTTACTCTTCTCATTTTCATCCAAGAAAAAAAGGCAGAGAATGCTGGTAGAATTATTCACAGAACATATATGAAGCAATGTACACAAATCATGCAAAGGATGCTCAGTAGTAGGTACGGTGCTGTGCCACCCTATTTCCTTTTAAAAACTGGAGGACTTATTCTTCCAGTTGTAATAAATTGATGAAGAGCCACCAAGGAATCGAGGGCCTCTTTCAATTGCCCATAAGAATTGAACCATGCCAACAGCTATCAAGCAAATGTGGAAGTGACCTCTTCCCAACTTGAACCCTCAGATAAGACTGCAACTCTGACCAATAGGCTGACTACAAATTCATGACAGATCTGGGACCAGAGGCATCCAGCTAAGCTGCACCAACACTCTGGACCCACAGAAACTTTAAGGTAATAAGTGCTTATTATTTTAAGTTACTAAGTTTTAGGGGTAATCTGTTATGCAGCAATTGATAACTAATATATTTATCATTCATGTCTTTAACCCATTAAGCATGAGGAAGGAGGGCAGAAAGGTTTGTCAAAGTAATGTAATAGTTTCTAAAAGAGAATACAGTTAAAGAAATGCAGACTTACACAGCTTAAAGTCCAGTAGCATTCAACAGTATGTTTTAGAGTATGTAATCAGAGTCAATAATACATGCTTGGACACTTTGTCACTCACAGTAAGCTTCCTGCAAGATGTGTCAAAGAAGCACACATATCTTTTGACTATCAGATAAATTATTTCACTTACTTTATCTTACACATTTAAAAAAGATTCTTATTTTTTTCTGTGATCTCGCAATATAACCTACTATCAAGTATTTGATCAATCACCTAAAACTGAAAAGTTATATGGAAAAAGACTCTTAGCTGGAATGTATTTTCTGAATTATAATTTAATATTGATATCATAAGCATTCATTTACATCTCCTTTGCAGATGCAAAACCAAAGATATTCATTAAGTTGCCCCTTACTAGGCACAATTTGGCTGACACACTTTCTTTCTTCCCACAATTAACTCCATATATCCCATGTATGCCTGCAGCCATAGCCCTGTGGCATCCAATCCTGTCAGATCTCGGAAGCTAAGCAGGGTGGGGCCTGGTTAGTACCTGGATGGGAGACCGCCTGGGAACACCAGAAGCTGTAGGCTTGGGAGAAGGACCTGGCAACCCCCTCCAAAAAAGCAATCTGCCATTGAAAACCCTATGCACAGCAGAGAAGCACTGACAATAGTGTTTCCTCTGTTGTACAGAGGGTCGCTATGAGTCGGATACTGACTTGACAGCACCTAACAACAACAACAACATCCCATGTATGAAAGCTCATGGCTCAAAGACACTTTCTGTGTATTTTTGTTTCATTTTGGTTTTGGTGTGTGTGCTTTATTTTATGTTGTATGTATCCTTTCAACATTGTTAAGCTGCCCCAAATCTTTCTTAAAAGCATGCATGGTACAGTATACCAATAGAACTTTACAGGCTATTAAAATATTTTTATTAGAAATTTTTAATGTACATCATAATGTGATTCATTTTAGGCATTAAAATATTGAAAAGCTTCTATACTGGTTGGTAAATAGCTGTCCCTCAAGTGCTGGGAGTGCTAACCACCAGGCCATCAATTTCTCTCAGCAGACCTTTTGCTCACTTTCTTACAGTCTAGTAACAAAAGAATAACACCGATACCTCAGATCCTCTGTCACCAACCCTTGGTCCAATTGTCATCCATTCTGATTGGTCTCATACCATAGGCTTGAGATAGGACATAAGTAATACATATTTAAACAACCAATCTCCCATCTATATATTCTTTTGTTGGGTATGAGCTGGGTTTCATTGTTGCTAAGTGCCATCAAGTTGAATCCAACTCATAGTGACCCTGGGTACAACAGAACAAAACACTACCTTACACTGTGCCATGCCTGGCACTATGTTTGACAGTGCTTCTCTGTCATTCATAGAGTTTTTGATGGCTGATTGTTTCAGGAGTAGGGTGCAGGGTCCTTCTCCCAAGCCAACAGCACCCAGTATTCCCAGGTTGTCTCCCATCCAAAGACTAACCAGGTCCAACCCTTCTTAACTTCCAAGATCTGACGAGATCAGACACCAAGATGGTAGTGTAGGACTTCAAAAATTCTGGATTAATATGTCTTTGATGATCCAAGTGGGGAATGGTCATTGTGAAGGCAGAGAAAAGACTGATCATAAGAGTATTTATTGAGAAGCTCTAAGAGATTGAATAGAAGGCCTGGAACTTGGGTCTATGGTAGAAAGGCCCCAAACAAAAACCCACCAGGTGTCAACCAAAATCTTCATTTCATATCTTTACTGGTTCACAGTTCTACCTGTGATATCCCAGTTGATTTCCTCCCAGATTAGTGAAGAGCACACAAGAAGGTATCTTAAGGAGCAGTCAGAAGAGAAATAGACATTTTGGAGAAGGGGGAAATGAGCAAAGTAGAGATGGGATTATTGGACAGAGCTGAAGGACTATGTAAGGTTTGTGTTCATGAATTTAAATTGGGACCTGTCAGCATGATTGTGGCTTTTTACTTTTTTCCCAGCAGCTGCTTAGGTGCAGGCACAGGGAAGGCAGATAGATCCTTGGATGAGTTAGGCCAGTAGGCACCACAGAAAAAGAAAAGGGCATGAGAGCTGAATGTTTGCAAACGAGTGAGGCCAATGACAGATCTTGGAATCTTAGTGGGCAAGGCAAGACTTTTTGACATCATGTAAACCAAGCATCATAGGTCCCAACTCACTTCTATGGACTGGAAGCCCATGATTATTCCTTTACGGTGATGTTTCTCTAATCTGAAGAAGCACAAGAATTATCTGAGAACTGTGTCATAAATGCAGACTTCTGGGCCATCCTCAGAAATTCTGGGACATAGTATTTTTTTTTTTTTTGTATAAGTGAACAGGTATTTCTGATTCAGGGTCTGTGAACCAGTCTATAAAAAATATTGCATCACAGCCGGGCAAGTGGTGCATGCTTGTAATCCCAGAAACTCGGGAGGCAGAGGCAGGAGGATTGCAAGTTCGAGACCAGAGGCAGTCTGCATAGTGAGACTGTGTCTCAAACGGTAAAAAAAAATGGGCTGGGGGTGCAGCTCAGTGGTAGAACACTTGCAAAGCATGCAAGTGCAAGGCCCTGGGTTCAACCCCCAGTACCACAAAAAAGAAAAAAAAATATATATATATATGTATATGTATATATGTGTGTATATATGTATATACATCTATTTATATCTATAAAGATATATATTGCATTACAAGTATTTAAGGTGAAAGTGCCTGAGAATAGGAATAGGCAGACGGAACTGGCTTACACAGATTATTGCTTACACTTCCCACTTAACAGCCATGAAATGGTGATTTGGGTTTCTTAACCAGACAACATAACTAAAAGTAAGCCACCATGAGGGGTAATGCTGCAATGACTGAGGGGGAAAAACTCAGTAACTTTATTTTTCTGTTTCCATTAGGTACAACATTAGATTTTGACTCTGAAGACAACGTCAACATGGCTTTACATCTGATGCATCTGTTTTCCAGAAAGCCAAAGAACTATGTTCTGTTGGGAGAGAAAAAGACAAACATTCTAAGAGAAACAATCACTTCTTAAATTTGTTAAATAGCTAAGCCAAATCAAATACATTTTACCAATGTGTAGAATAAACGTAATTATATGAATCAAATCATTGAGCATGAAGTTTAAGTGATGGGAGAAAACAAATAGGCATGATAAGGCACTTGTTTCCCAGAGAGAAAATGAAAGGTTTTATATAACTCTGACTATCAAGATTAAAAAGGACAAAAACTGTACCAGCCCTTTATTCTCTAATGCACCAACAGGGCTGCATCTGGCTGAAGATTGTAAGGAAGAGCAGCCTGGAGCAATGCATCAACAAGCTCAATAGTTTTGGTTTGATTTTTGTTTGTTTGTTTGTTTTTTGTTGTTGTTATTGTTTTTTAATTATCCTCTTCTAGTATTTTTTCTACTGATTTGTATCAGCTTTATTGCACTTTGTCAATTTTGAGGCTTAACATCTCACTAGGTTTCTGTTATCTTTTGAGCAGTAACAATTTATTCAGTACAGTTGTATTTGTAGTTGTAATGATAATAATGTCATTAGTTGAGACCTTCTTCCATATCATGCATAATATTTCTACTAATCAAACCAACTCCATGCAGTGGATATTATTAATCAGTTATCATTTCCTTCTCTCTCTCTCTCTAGCTGGCTAATTCTCAGACCTCTCTCATTTTAGCTCAATCTGTGCTCAGTTGTCCTCTTCTAGTTGCCAAGGTAGGGTCATGAATGTTCTTGAACATTTCTAAATATAGAGCCAACAATATCTTTACCCTCTGCCTGGTTCTTCCTTTCTAACAACAATAATATTTAAACTCTAAACATAAAACCTTACAAGGTTAACCTTTAGTTCTAAATGCTGGCCATTATACACTTCTTTACCTCACACAAACATAATATCATCTTCCTTAAAATACTTTGCTCTAACAAACATTTTGCCTGAAAGAATTCTTTTCAAACTAGGCATTGCTGATGGCAGGAAAAAAAATATTAGGATACCTATAGACCAATTATCATCATGAGATCTTTATAATTTGGGACTAAGTGATGGTAAATATTTTTATTATTCAATATTTGATTCAGTATTATTATTTGAGCTTAACATAGAATTATACAAGATGACATAATTCACCTCAACGTGGATAGAGTAAAACCATAGCCCTTGCATTTTAAGAAAAAGAACTGGAAAAGAAAATACTTATGGAAGTGGAAACACTATAAGCAGCTCCCTGCTTTATCTGATCATCTCTCCTGTCACCCCACCTTTTAAAAGTCCAGTGGCTAAACAGATATGGCATCATACAGAAATTATATAAGACAAGTGCTAATTGTGGTGAGAAGCAAAGTCTTATCTAAATGCTGCAGTGTACACTTACCCTTGAAACATTTGGGGATTTCAATGGTGCCATCCAGGCACTGAGCCTCCTCCGTATAACTACACTTCTTTTCCTTATTTTTGCAGAAGAAAGAAACTTTGTCACCATGCATCATTCCATTCTTAAATTTTTCCTGGAGCTTCACTCTCTCTCCTTGGTACAGCACAGTGGCTTTTTTAACAGATAATTTACAAGACGCTGAAAGAGAGGGTATTGGTAGTCAAAACTTAAGAGTTTAGTGAATATTTCTTAAAAAGAATACAGATCTTGAACCAATAGATGAACAAACTGAAACAAATAGGTCAAGACCAGAGGATTCCAAGACTGTAGGCAGTGAGTATCTGAAATTCTGATGTCATAGCTTTCAGCATCACAGCAGCATGCAAGCCCCTACAGCATGACAAGCTGACAGACATCTGAGCTTCCAGACTAAGATAGACTAGAGAGAAGGACCCAGCAGCCCACTCCCAAAACAATTAGCCACTGAAAACCCTAAGAATAGCAAAGAAGAACTGTCAAATATAGTCCCAGAAAATGAGCCCTTCAGTTGGAGGGCATTTAAGAAATGACTGGAGAAGATTTACTTCCTCAAAGTAGAGTCAATCTTAATGACAGGAATGGAGTTAAGCCTCAGAGACCTCCATTTGCTATGTGGCACAACTCAAAATGAGAAGAATTATAGTGCCTGTGACAATAGGCTCAAACATTAAAAAAGACTGTGCATGGCACAGTGTTGGGTAATGTTTCCTTCTGTTATACATAAGGTCACTATGAGTCAAATTCGACTAGATGGTACATAACAACAACAACATGTAGTGAGGAATGTCAGTATGATTGCTAATAACCATTCCCCATCAATAGAACACTCACAACTGCTGAAAAGGCCTTTTCTTTGCCCATAGTAGCCTCACAAGGTCAGAGCAGAGCATCAGCTTCTTGGCCTCATTAAAAAATTACTTTTCATGTAAAGCCCTACTCAGATCCCATTTATGGAGCTGGTACATCCATGGGCCAGCCACTGTGAGTGAGGGCTGATGACAGTTCTTGAATGACTCTTTCCCAACGAATTGCCTTTAGCCCTAGGGAACCACCTCTCCCAGGAGGTTATGCAAACCGCCCCTACCATCATCCCCAGAGTTTGGGAAGGGAGCAGCCCACAGCCAATGACTGATGGCAAGGGTATACAAAAAGCAAGCCTCCTTAGCTCTTCCTGGGATTAACTCTGGGAAAGAATTCATGCTCCAGAGCTCCTACTGGGGTTAGAGTGAAGCTGTACTCTAGCTGAGAGCACATTCTTTTTAAAACATAATACCAGGACCAACAGCATCAGTATCACAAGGGAACCTGGTCAAAATGCAAATTCCCAGGCCCCACCTCAAATCTATGAATCAGAAACTCTGAAGGTGGAGCCCAGAAGTCTGTTTAAACAAGTGTTCTAGGGAACTGTGATGCACAGTGAAGTTTGAGAATTAGTGCTTCATCCTAGCCCTCCTGCCTCACTATTTTTCTTCTGAGAGTCTTTGTGTCTTAATTTCAACAAATCAATTGCACTGAGCATCTATCTCAGACTCTGCTTCTAGGGGATTTTCATCTAAGATGCTAGTTACTCTTCTTTTTGCCCACTATGCCAAGTTTCCCCTTTCTGCTTAAGCTGTCCAGCCCACTGCAATCTGAACAGAGATACAATGCTAGATGGTTGTTCTTTGCAGAAGTGACACTCTTCGGATCACAGATAGACACCTAACACAAAAGGACCCAGCATCTCTGGGAAAAGATGCCAGCTGGTGATGAATCCTTTAGCCGAGAGATCCTAGGGTACAGTCAAGCCAACTTCAGATAAGCAGAGAGACACAGAAATGGCAAGGAGGCATTGAGATATGGAAGCAGTAGCAATAGTTCCTGACCTCCAGTTTTAATTCTCAGGAGCACCAGCTAAATTTCATTTCCTCATCTCCATATGTCTTTTTTATAACAAGGCCCCATTTTCTTGAACTAGCTTGAATGTGTGGTTGACTTTTGTAAGAACAGCCTTGACTTGACAGAGCAAAAAGAAAAGGATGCTCATAGGCAGCAATTTAAAAGCAAATGTGAGAAGTCCACATGACCTTCCACCATATGACTAGTTCTTGCAAAGGAACTGTTTATTTCCTACAGCTGAATGTCAAGCAAGCTTCCTAAGCATAAGTCCTAAAGTCTTTACCATGCAATAGCTTTGAAGCAACACTGAGCAATAAGTGGAAAGTGAATAGAACAAGAAAATGGCAAGTAAAGGTGATCCACTAGGTAAATTTGGAATCCTTGTAGGACCATGTCCACACTTCCATACCTTTACAGCTCGGCTGGGCAGACCAGTTTCCCAGCTTGGTGCATTCAACTTCTTCTGGGCCATCCAGTGCATATGTATCATGGCAACCATATGTGGCTTTATCCTTGTAAAGAAGTGCTTGTTTTGCAGGGTAATTCACAAATCCATTGTCTGGTCTTGATGGGAATGGGCACTTTACTTCTAAAAAGTTTATTCAATAAGACATGTTAGTAATAAATAGTAGTGTTCTCTGGTAGTTATGAAATGATTACATTCTTGTCTCCATGACACCATTGAGTTGCTAAGGGTTCCAGTGAATGGAATGCGATTTCTGGGTACTTTGTACTTAATTCTATCCCCATTCTCTGATACTTATGGAACCCTGGGTATTTAAAAAGACAAAAAGAAAAAAAACCAATAACCCTTTGAAAGTAAATAATGACACTCTGCTATTCTTTGGGCTTTCACATATAATCATAAGGTGTTATTTATCACAAGTGTCCACACTATAAGATATAGGTTTGAAAGAAGGGGAAAAATGTCTTGCTTTCAATCAATAAATCATAAAATTAAAACACAAAGACTACACCCTCCCCATTCACACATAGCACAGCATTATTTGGTTTTGAAATGTTAAACCTAATGTTATTATTGTCTTCTGACTATGCAAAAAAAGTAGAATGAAATATGTCTAAGAAAAACAGCTCTGCTTCCTGGCCTCCTAAAGATCCTCAATAGTAAAGCTCCAAATTCCTCTCCCTGGCTACCACAGGACAAGAAATCAAGGCAGGAGCAAGGAGCACCATGTCCTCGGGAGACTGTTTTCTGAGACAGCCAAGAGTAGGAATTTCAGAGTCAAACTGGTTGTTTTGGTCATGGTTTTGCCACACCTTGAATAAAAAGGAACCCATGAGTTCACAGTAATAATAAAAACATAGGGAATTAAGGGAAAATCTCCTCTCCATAGAGAAATACCAGCTAATAAGTAGAGAAGGACAGGTAGAATTAGAAAGTCAGCATTTTGTAACCACCAATGTCATCGTTGGTGTCAAGCATCCTCACTGGATTCTAAAATGACTGCTACAGAGTGGATATTCACGGTCCCAAAGTATTATCCATCCATGAGTTACTTACTAATTTCAAAGAAATTGAGGAGCCTCTACCAAAAGATGGCCTGTGCCCCACTTGGCAAAGGGATCATACTAAGCATGAACAGTGATGGACCAACAGACACTATGTGCCAGGATGTATTTCTAACAAAAATATTTACCCTGAATCTAATCATGAGTAAATAACCAAATGAATTCAGATTATGGAACATTTTATAAGCAAATAGCCTATACTCCTCAAAAATATCCAAAAAGATAACAAAAGAAGTAGAAGGTCATTCTTAATTAAAGGAGACTGAAGGGCAGAGTATGTGGTCCTTGCCTAGTATGCACAAGGCCATGGGTTCAATCCCCAGCAACATCACAAAGGAAGAAGAAAGAAGAAGAAGAAGAAGAAGAAGAAGAAGAAGAAGAAGAAGAAGAAGAAGAAGAAGAGGGGGAGGGGGAGGGGAGGAGGAGGAGGAGGAGGAAGAGGAGGAGGAGGAGAAGGAGGAGGAGAAGGGGGGAGGCGGCGGCGGCAGTGGCAGCGGCGGTGGCAGTAGCATAATGGAAAAAAGCCAATGCTGTATGACTCTGTACCCCATCACCATTTACTAATAAAGGGAAAAAAGGTAAAACCCTCTGAGTGTCACTATGAGCTGGACTCTACAGCACCTAAAAACAACAACAACAAATTGTTCTTAGCTCATTCATGCTAAAGCACTTATGGGTAAATGTCATGATCTAAATAATTTATTCTCTTATGATTTAGGGGTAAAAAAGGTCTATCTATGGAGAAACAGAGACAATGTCACCTATGTTAACAGTGTGGTAAGTCTAGGTGAAGGGCTGAAAAAAGGAAAAAAAGGAACTTACAGTTAAGGATTTGGGAGAATTAAGTGAGATGGCACATGTGGAAATCAGTGCCTGGTCCATGGTGGCACTAATTATTATAGTTACTGGTAGCTCCTTCATGCTAAAAAATCACTTATATTTATGGCAACCCACTCTCAAAACAATTGGCCATTGAGAATTCTATGAGGGTCACTGAGCCAGACCTGACTCAACGGCTCCTACCAACATCAACTAACATCTACCACTAGAGAAGTTAACAGCCCATGGAATAACTCCTTGCAGACAGGATAAACTCTATAATTTGTCTATTTATTATGTAATTGACAAATTCAGAAAAACTTTTACTTTAAAAATAAACCTTAAACATTTCTGCAATTCTTAAATTTAGGTATACTGTACAGACATAATGATCAAGCTACAACCCAGATTTTACCTTCATCACCTAATCCAAGCTCTTCTTCCCCAGGGTCACAGCACTACTTAGCTGTCTATGGACACACTTGTCCTTCTGTGCTTCTCTGACATCACAAGTGCTGTGCCTTTCCCTCATTCACCACTACTCCTCCAAGGCCCATTGCAAGGGTCCCTGCCTCTGGGAAGTTTTCCCAGGCAGATCTAGACAGTTAATTGCATGAGACTTAACTTACTTCATGTCAGAAGCAGATTTCACTCATCTGGCATCCCCAGTGCCAAGCATACTGCCTGCCACATGGTAGATGCTCAATAAACATTTGTTGGTCATTTGCAATAGTCCATGAGAGTTGGCATTTTCAATACTTTTCAAAACTGAGATTCTGTATTACCATAATTATTTTGTTATATCATTCACTTACCCCTGCATTCTGGTAATGTAGTCCAATTTCCATGTCCTGTGCAGGTAACTGTATCATTTCCAAACATAGCATGGTGTGGCAAACATTGAAAGACTGCTGTGTCCCCATAGAGAGAGTTGTTTCCCACTGATGGCTTATAAACACTAAGCATTGCAAACTTAGGTACTGGTGGTGGAGGGCAGGTTATTGCTGGGGAAAAAAAAGAACTATTATTTCCATGAAAATAGTTGAGGTTTTTAAATATATTCTTTTCAGATAGAAAGAAAATCCAGAAATGAACTTGAGAAAATGCAAAATTTGATCCAGTAATAGGTAAAAATAGTTAATTATATACGCCAAATAAGAAAATGTTGTAGGGATGAGGAATAGGTGGAAGGGGGAAGATGTGGGGTGGAATCCGTGGGACCATGACCCCTGAGTTCGAGCCTGTCTGGCTCACCTCAAGTCCTGAGGCATGTCTGGGACTAAAGAAGGCTGATGAGGTGCGCCTGGTTAGAAGACAAGATGGCACTCCCTGGGGGTTTTCTGGGCACGGCCTAGGAGGGTTTCCTGCCCCACATTCCTCCCCATAGGTTGACAGGGCACCAGACAATGCCACATAGAGAATATGTAAGCAACTGCATATAAGGCTGAGCTGGAAACACTCCTGGAGTGGTTGTGTCTCCATCACACTCACCACTCGTGGGGGTGTGGGGCTCCAACCCCTGGCTAAGGGGCCCTACAAAATGTGATCCCAAGTGAGATGTTCCACCCAGTCAAAAAACTAAAACATTTAATAAATTTAAGTCTTGCCACAGCTAATTTGCCTTTTGCAACAACATAGTGGTTAGCTTTCCACAAAATCTTTGATCTAAATGCAACCTTAGGAGACATTTTGGGGAGACATATTTGTGGAGGACATTGCTGAGGGATCATCCTGAAATAATGGCTAGTGACAAACCTTGGTACAAAGCTATTGGTAACATCCAAATTCCATTGCTAGCTCAGTTTATTTGTTCCTGTTAAATGCCTCCTGCTTTTGCATTCTATATGTACAGGGCTTATTTATGTAGCTTCAAGGACTCAGAGACATGGTAGTAACATAACCATGCCCTAACCAATTTGTAGTTTCAACAAGTTCAGAGAAAGTTATATTAACATAAAGATCATGCTGACCCAAATGTGATTTAATCTGAATTATCTTGAGTCTTATATCTTGGTCCTTGCACTGGCAACTTGGGCATTGCCTGAGAGCTTGTTCAAAATGCAGAAGCTCAGGCCCCAACCTGGGTGTATGAATTAGACTCTACTCTTTAACAAGATGCCCAGGAAATCCATATGCACATTCAATATGAGAACTGCTCATTCAGATTAGATGGAAGCCAAAGTAGCCTTCCTGTTTGTAACTAAAAAGAATAGGTGAATGCACATAATTGGTAGAAAGCTACTTAAAAAGAAAACTATAAGAAGCATGGACTGGGATTTAGCTCAGTTGGTAGAGTGCTGCGCTGCAGTCTCTGAGGTCCCGAGTTCAATTCCCAGCACCACAAAAATGGGAGAAGGACCTGGCAATCCACTCCCAAGGCAATCCCGAAACAGCCATTGATAACCCTATGAGGTTTACTATGAGTCGAATACCGACTCGACGGCACCTAACAACAACAATAAGAAGCATGGTGATTCCTACTGCTGAGTGAAAAATTCTACTTAAATTTATCCTTAAAAACCTGTTTTTGTTTTTGTTTGTTAGCTTTTGTAGTTTGGTTTTTCATACATTAGGATTTATTTGGAATTGCTTTACTTTTCCACCTGCCTTTTTCTAGAACATACCTAACTGAAAGTTAAAGAACCATAGCAATTACTCTGAAGCCTGGTCCCCCTAGTCAAAGATTGGATTTATATAAATCACTAGTTAAAAAACTAGAGAACTCCCCTCCCTACAGAAGCAGGTCCAGAGGTGTCCCAGCCCAGCTGAGCATAACAGGAATAAGTCATTAGTAACTTTTGGCAGTGGGAGAAGGAC
Source organism: Pedetes capensis (assembly GCA_007922755.1). NCBI lineage: Eukaryota > Metazoa > Chordata > Mammalia > Rodentia > Pedetidae > Pedetes > Pedetes capensis. Next base: position 91,999 of record VMDO01004659.1, on the reverse strand, counting down.
CTGGCAATCCACTCCCAAAAAACAACCTACCATTGAAAACCCTATGAATAGCAGAGAAGCACTCACAATAGTGTTTTGTCTGTCGTACGTAGGGTTACTATGAGTTGGACACTGACTCAATGACACCTAACAACAACTACCACCTTTGGCTGAATGTCAGTTGGTGCCTAGGATGTAAGACTCTTAGATGCACTAGTAGCTTACTGTGAAGCCTTACTGTTAAGGTGACCTCCTTGTCTCTATCACTAGGCTCACTTCCTTGGGGGCAGAGCTGTGTCCCTTCGTCATTACAGCCTCAGTGCTGAGAGCAGAAGCTGACATATCCTAGATCCTCAATTCATGTTCAACAAAGACACGAATAAATGAATTAATGATTGAGGTTCTAGAGTGGAAAATGTTTGATCTCCCTGGTTTCAGAAATTCTCCCAGGGCTAAGAATATAGCTCAGTGGTACAGCATTTGCCTTGAATGTGAGACCCCAAATTCAATCCTCAGCGTTATAAAAAAAAAAAAAAAAAAGAGTCCCAATGAAATTGTGGCCATCCCTGATAGACCAATGCCAGACCTATCCAAGCCCACATCAAACTACTGAGGGAGATTTGTAGTTGAACCCAGCAATTACCAGCCCCACCAGGTGGAGGATACAAAACATGTCCAAGAGGAAAACGTTTCCCTTAAGATGGGTTGTTTCATCCCCCAAAATAGGTGATGTCGGTATGAACATTCCTCATAAAAGTGACCAACCACATCTGAGTAGCTTCTGGGACTGAGGAGTTTCTGAGATGTGGTACTCTCAGTGCTAACACCAGGAAGTGTCAGGACAAACCAATGGGTCACCCTCCCCTAAGTGGGACCCATAGACTCACGAGCACAGCCAGGAAGCTCTGGACTCCATTCTCCTTGCTCAGTGCATTTAGAAGAACTAGTTCCATTCAGATAAAATCTGAAAGGGAAAATTTTAATCTATCAAGCAGTAAAATAATCTATTATTGGCAACTGAAATGTACTAGGGATCGAATCCAGTCCCTTGTAGATGCTAAGCATGAATGCTAAAACTGAGCTACACCCCCAGACTCTCCCAGTCCCTACTTTTTCATCTTCCTTTTAAGATGAGGTCTCTTTGTGTTACTCATGCTGGCCTCAAACTCCTGAGTTCAAGGGACCCTCCCACCTCAGTCTCCCCAGCAGCTGGGAATATCACTGCATACTCCTGCGCCCAGCAATACTATTGACTTCCTTCCCATCTTATGATGCTGTTTTCCAATGATCTTAACATTTGCCTTGGGGATCATGAAGTGTCCCAGCCAGTATCTCAGCCAATGCTGCAAGTAAATCACTGGAGGTTTCCATAGTTGGTAAGTGTAGAAGCCATACCCGTAAATCCTTCATTTCCACCCAGGTGGCAATGTTGGCTACTTCTTATATAAGGAGCAAAAAAGTATCTATTTTTCAGGATGACAAATGTGAACCACACTGAATAATCTCTACCCTTCATTATCTTAGAGCCTATGGACACAAATATGTGAAAACAATGCAGTTTATTTCCAACGGAAACGTTAACATTCTGTCCTTTAAGTCAATTTTTTCAAGGCCACTTATCATCAGACCCTCCAGTAAATTTGTTTCTGATGAAAGAACTATTATTTCTCCTTTATGCATAGTGCTTCTTAATCGCCATTCCCAAAAGAGGTTCCTCAGTAAAATCATGCATCAATGTACAGCCAGTGTACTACTGACAATGTCACAGTGGTATATTTCTCATTAGGCAATTGAGCTATGTGGCCAACCACAAGTGCTTTCTTCCTGAGGATGTTGTAGTGCTCTACGTGAGGATTGAGAGAATTACATTCTACATCATCATACTCCCAAACTTCCCCCTAGAATTCTCTTCTAAAGACTACCAGGTTGGTCAAAATCAAATTAACCTCATAAGTAAAACCTGAGTCTTAGTTCTAAAGTATTTGAATCCTTGTGCCAAGATCTGGCCTAGAAATTATGAAGAATTATCAGCCAGATTCAATGATTTCTATATACCTCCTCACATAATAAGTAATAACAAGCAGAAAAATTAAAGTGGTAATTTCACATTGCGTTCATTATGATATTCCCCATTCCTTACCCCACCCTCAATGCCACCCCAGTATCAAAAGTAAGACTAAAATTGCTTTGTATTCAGCAAATCCAATATAAAGGCTAGAAATAAAATATGGAGCAATCTTGGCAGTGAGCTAAAGGTCACAGAAATGTGCTCCATCAGCTGCTTAGTCCCCTGAAAGTTCTTACCCAGGGTTACAAGTAAAATTGATCACGTTGGGATATTCAAACGTTGTATAGCGTACAGCTCCATTTGCTAAGATTCCAGCGAAAGGACATACTCTGGCTGTAATTTAAAAATAAAACAGTAAATTTCAATTTGTAGAATTTTCCATTACAGTGAAATATGTAAATACATTTCCATCCTTTGATGCAATAACTCTGCTAGTAACTATTCTAGGAGAACAATTCAAAATAGGACAAATGATATATGTACCAAGATATTCATTATACTGTTACTGCTTATAACAGGATTTGGATAGTCTAAATAGTCATAATGACTATAAAGAGATTGTTTTATTTTATTTCTCTTCTTTTTCTTTTTTCTTTCTTTTTTTTTTTTTTTTTTTTTTTTTTTTTTTTTTTTTTTTTTTTTTTTTTTTTTTTTTTTTTTTTTTTTTTTTTTTTTTTTTTTTGTACTGGGTGTTGAACCCAGGGCCTGACACTTGCTATACCACTGAACTGTACCCCTAGACCTTTTTGTGTGTGTGCTTTTTGAGACAGGGTCTCGCTAAGTTATGCAGACTGTCTCTGGTCTTGAAATTGCGATCTTCTTGCCTCTGCCTCCCGAGTCACTAGGATTACAAATATACACCACCGTGCCCAGACTATTTTATTTCTTTTGGGGGTTGTTTTAATTAGCCAAGGCAAATTGATAATTGAACTATCATATAGCCAATAAAATATGAAATATAAAGACTACAGAGAATATTTTTATGATATGCTGATAAAATAGAAAAAATTGTATGCAATGATACAAATATATACACATGGAAAATAACTTTAAAAAGACATTGTTAGTATTCCAGTTATTGTTTGTTTGTTTGTTTATTTATTTCAGTACTAGGGTCAGGGGTTGAACCTAGGGCCTCATGCCTGCTAGGCAAGTGCTCTACCACAGAGCTATACCTTTAGCCCCTTATTTACTTATTTATTCATTTTTTTATTGTTGTTTTGAGACAAGGTCTTGTTAAATCCCATGTGTTGCCTCTGGCCTCGAAACTGCAACCTGGCAATCTCAGCTTCCTAAGTAGCTGGGTTTGCAGGCATGTGCCAGGGCACCCAGATCATTACCACTGATTTAAAGCAAAATTTTCCCTAATGATGGCATAGTGATTTTTCATTAAAAATTATGTCTAGGGGATGTGAGTGTACCTAAGTGGTAGAGTGCATACTTAGCATGTACTAGGTCCTGGATCCAATCCCCAGTGGGAAAAAAAATGTTTAGATTTTTTTAAAATATAAAAATCACTTGCACGAACACATGTAATTATGATAAAGGTCATGTCTATATAATCAAAATAATTAGAACTCAAGTAGATCCACATAGCTATTTTTACTACTTCTGCATATAGTTATCAGAAATTTGATCCTTGCTTAACATTTGATTATAAAAAATAAAGCTAGCACATCATAGAATGATGTTCTGAGGAATAAAGGCAACCATTTACAATGAAACAACAGTGAGATATATAATTTATATTACTAATTTAATTTAATGTGTAATATTTATATTTTATTGTAAATATATGCATATATACATAATTTAGATTAAATTTGTATTACTCTCAATAACTATTAAGTCTGCTTTCATTTTAAGTCAAAGTCCAAAGATGTGATGACTCCTCTACTCTTGATTTTTTAAATGTCCCCTTGGTATAAATTTATATTTTAGAGTATTTCCACCTGGCATTTAACTTCTATAATGTTTTTCTCTCCTTTCACCAATCCAGGTCTCCTTTTTCAACCACCCTTAGTTCCAGAGTGTGATCTCCTCTCTTCTTGCCCTTATTCTCTTCTCCCATGGAGAACCTTCCAAGCCCTCTTGTTTCTCCACCACCTCCACTCTGTAGCCCGTGCTGGCCCTCTGCAGCCTGAGCATAATAAGGTGATTACCCCCAAAAATGCCCAGAACCCAAATAGGGGGAGAGAATGGGAGAGAAGGTGCCAACTTACGTTTACACTTCAGAGTATTGACGGGCCATAATCCTGTGAGAGGACAGGTAAACCGTCTCATTCCTCCCCAGGTCACATAGCCTGGCTTGCAGGAGTACACTATCTGCTCCCCTGGGATATAGGATGTTTTTAATGGGACAACTACGGCAAATGGTACATCCTCGGGCTGGGGACAGGCTGAAATGGAGCACAAAGCAGATGGTTAAGAAATCTCTACTCGCATTTTTAAATTTAGCTAGCACATGGGTGGAAAATATTTACTTCTATCAATTATATCAAATGCCACATCTAACACATCATATGCAATACCTCATCAAATATCTTCAGCAGCCATTCGAAATAGGTATTACTAAGACCCACATACAGTACACTGAGACTTAAATTGGCTAAATATCTTATGAAGGAGCTCTAAGCACAGCAATAAAGAAGAGTAAGTATCAGTCCAGTCTCTCTAGAACCTGCTCTTAATTTAAAGCTATCATTATTTATCCCTGAAATACACAATTAGGATTGAATATATTATTTATTTTTCAAAAGCAAAAAGTACTTACTCCGTCCTGCTATAGCAACATGGCAGAGAAAACTCAAGAACAAGATGAGCACTGGAGAAATCATTGTGAATGATTCACACTGGCACCACCAAAATGCGTTGGCTCTGCTAAAAAGAGAGATGCAGATATAAACATGCTTAAATATTAAACCACTTTTTGGGTGTACTTTTATCTCTGCAAATAGAAGATAAAGTGTCATGATTTGAAAGGAACTCTGAGACCTGCATTCTTCAATCATTTACTCCAGTTCTGAGTCCATTGTGAAATCTTTGGTAGGTGGTTTCTTCTTTGGTAGAGGACTTTTTTTAATGGCAGAAAACTGTTCATTATTGCTACTGGCAGAATCCCGATAATTGCTAAAATGCCTGCAACTCTCATTCTCCATCTTTTACTTCATGTATGTTTTCTATGGAACTCCAAAATGTGCAAGTCCTTGAATCACCCACATTCTTATTATATAAATGCAGGACAATCACCTGCTCCATTTTTCTGTTTCCACATCTATAAAATGGTGTTCCGGTTTCTATACGTAGGATCCCAAAGAATATCTTCAAGGAAGCATCTGTCACTTCAATGCCTCCAAAACTTAACTCAACATCTTCTCTCTCAAAAATGACTATTTCTTCCCAATTCCCCTTTATCAGCAGTTAGTAACAAGACCCTCCTGGTAGCTCCACTTGTGACCTTAGAACTGTCCTAAATCTTCAGTCTTCTCTCATACCAAACCAATACAAAGTCCTGATCATCAGTTCATACTATATAAGTAGATGTTTCTAGACAGATTTCTAGGTCTGTTTTAGGGATTGGAATGTTGACAGGAAACTGCAGATTGGGACTCAAAGAAGAAAAGGAAGAGAGGGAATCGACCAAGGCTGATGACAATGTCCGGAGGGGACTGAGTAGAAGCCCATAATTCTCCAACATATCATGTACTCTAAGAGGCTGAATATACAAATGGACAATGGCTGACCCTATATGAAAATAGAACTATGATTCACCGTCTCTGTAGCAACCAGTGTAGGAAGCCAAACTATGATTTCGGTAGCCATTGGGCAAACTATAGAAAGCCAAACTGTTCCTGTAAACCGTCATAGGATGCCCCACATCTGGTTAGACCGTCTCCATTTTCACCCCACCAAAACCAATCAAGGCATACTGGAAGACTTCCATTTTGTATTATAAAGCTTTCCTACCCTTCTGCCTCATTTTGAGTCCCTGCCAAACACAAGTGTTGCTGACTGACCCCCTTGCTGTAGCACACTCTGAATAAATAACCTCTGTTCTTGTTTGGGTGGTCTTGGTTAATGTCCACAGGTCTAAAGTTCATTAAGGCACTTTGCTTGAGAAATGCTCCTATCGGGCAGTACTTCCTAAATGGCTCTAATGAACACTGTGTTCCATGATAAGAAGAAAAGTGTACTGCCGCCAATAGAAAATAATGGTGGTCCTTCTCCTCTTGTCCTTCTAAGGAGAAGGAGTCTGGCTGTCTGGATAACTCCCAGGTTTTGCTTTGCTGTGGAGAACTCCCTCAATGGGTGGAGGAGAGAGAAAACTAATGAAATCAAGAGAGGCCAAGTTGTTCTACACAATGAAGATGAAGAAGGAAGAAACCAAACAGGCAAGGCATCAGGGAAAGAAAATTTGAGAAGAGAAGTTTGAAATTGAGAAGAGAAAATTTTGTGCAGAATCCATAAACTGAGTGATTAGCATTAAGAGTAGCACTGACAGAGAGCAGGGATTTGTTTTGTTCTTGGTTGCTTGTTTTGAAACAAAGTGAGTTTATTAATTAGGAATAAGAGACAGTACACACTTTAGATTTAAGCAGAGGCATTCAGAGGGAAATAAGAAATGATTAAGAAAAGAATCATAGTATACATCCCAGACATGGACACAGGCTTCACTAGATAGAGAGGAATAGGAGAGGGGTTTTTAATGATGTTTGCTAATAAATATTATTCCCTTGTATGATCAAATTTTCTACAAGGGTGGAAATACTCTCTATTTTATATTACTTGGTTGTACTTGGGTACTTGCAATTATCAAAACTCATCTAACTAAACATTTAGGATCTGTGCATTTACTTAGTTATGTCTCAGTTGAAAAACAATGTACTCCTTCCTTCCTAACCAGTATGCAGGAAGATAAGAAAGTGATCCCTTACATTAGGATGCCAGCTAATTAATGTAATAGGAGTACTGGAATTAGAAAACAGTGATTTTGAGCTCATCATAGAAATATTCAATTCTGAGAAGAAATATCAATAGTCCAACTAGAGGGTGCAAGTAGAAGGAGAAATGAGATGCTCATGCAGCCTGAAAAGTGTCTCCATATAAAATAATTATTGATTGAGAGGGGAAAAGAGGAATTTATTGGGGAAGAACCTGGCAGACAGCATCTTAATCAAGTAATCAAAATTAATGTCACCATAAATAGGACAAATGGGCTTTGTGAGTCCCACACACACACAGTGTGCAAAGAGAAAAATGCAGTATCACTTCAGCAATATTTTTCCTCAAACCAGAATACTCTGAATTGTATAATAAGAAAGCATAGTGCACACCCAAGTTGAAGGGCATTGTGCAAAACAACTGCCTTGTAGTCTTCAAAAGGGCAAATGCTCTGAAGACCAAAGAAAAGATTGAGGAAATTTAGGGAGACATTATAAGTGGATACACATTGTGATCCTTTTGCTTTAAGAAACTGAGGGGACGTTTGGTGGAATTCGAATGGGGACCTCTAAGTTAAAAGTATACAAGAGTTCCTTCTATTCCTGCAACTTTTCTGTATATTTGAAGTTAAAATTATTTTAAAATACAACTAAAAAAGAAAAAAGAAAATATGTTCCTTTTACAGTTCATTTAATAGTAGGTTCATTGAGATACTGTTTTGTTTTGTTTGTTATTCAATTTGTTTGTTTGTGTTGTTGTTGTTGTTTTCATGCTAGGGATGGAACCCAGGGCCTTGTGCATGCTAAGCACTTGCTCTGCCAGTGAATTATACACCTAACTGTAAGATACCCTGCTTAAGCTGCACCATAGAAGGCCCCACATTTATTTGCATCACCACCTAAAAATCAATGCAATCATAGGAGTTTCTCCATTTTATGTTTGTCTTACCTCCCCCCTCTCTCTTAATGTTGACACCCTGCTCCTATCTGCCAGCTATTGAACTTTGGGGAATGATACAACATTACAGCAATAGGAAAATAAAGAAACAACTCGATCTAACTTAGTCTATGAGGGAGTCACATGTGCTTGTGGCTATTTTTATTTTTATTTTCTGGCTGGTAAGATATTTCCCTTGTTTCCACAATTAAACACTAAGATGATAGAAGATAGTCTGCACAATTAATGAATCATGGTTATTCTTCATCCTGAGTCCTTAAAGATGTCTGAGAACAACAAAGTGTTCCCAGAACTCTCCCAAAAGCACATATGGGTCTAATGAAAAGCCTGTTTAGGGAGATGAGATGAAAATGTACCATTCAATTATTTCCATCTTCCAGTTTGGGATGCATTGCTCTGCCTAACTTTAGCACTGAGCGGTTTATCTGTTGGTTTATCTATTTTTCTCTCCATATACATCAACTCACGCTCCAAAAACCAACCTACCCTAATAACTGAGCAGCTGGCTGGTGATCATTAAAGATGCATTGAAATTTACCACTGAAGTTTCATTTGGCAGAGGAAATGGAAAAACTGTTATGAAAAAAATCCAAGGGATATTGGCAAATCAAATGGCTATTTTGCATTCCTGAGATTTGTACTAAATATTAGCAACCTTTAGACTTAATGTTATACTTTTTATGTTACATTTTATCAATTATTAACAGAAATACATAGACATCAGACACTTACCTTGAAGAATGCACAGCAATATTTGTTTTTTAAAAAAACATAGGATCCTGTGCTTGACATTCTTAATGACTTTCCTTTCCTACCCTGATTTGTAAATTAAACTTTAGAGAGCTAGACTCAGAGTCCAAGGTTTTATATTCCTGAAAACATATTGCCTCACATTTTCAAAACTTTCTTATTGACATCACAAGCAAAGACTTTGACCATATCATTAAACATTTAACAACAGTTTAGATTTAAAAAAAAAAAATCTTGCTCTCAATATTGTCTCTTTCTGGGTTGGAATCCTGGCCAATATCTACCCACCAGGTCAGAGGGAAGATGCAAGTGCCTTTGTTCCTACAATAATAAAGTCTATCAGGAATTTCCTATTTGCAAAGAAGATAAAGAAACACATCTCAAGGCATAATGGGCATGATGAAATGCATCTAGAAATGTGTGCTCAGCTCAGTCAGTACTGAGACAGCTCTGTGTGGAGACTGGGACCTTTTACCATAAATAGCTTTTACTAGAAAAATCTAATATCTATATGCTATAATCTCTACTTTTGTCTAGAGCAGTTAGTCTTGGCTGCCCATTAGAATCTCCTAATTCTTTTTTTAAAAAAATGCCAAGGCCCAGGATCCTAATCTAGAACAATTGGGCCAGTTTCTGGGAGTAGAGGTTTTTTCAAAAGTACCCAGGTAATTACGTTTGCAGCAATGGTCAAGACCCACTGATTGAGCATGTCAATGTTTACCTAAGTCACATCCAGTTCCTAGGGTTTTATCATGCACAACTCTCCTTTGCCAAAAGCATACTTCCTATGTAACACAACTCCTGATTTCTTATGAATTAGCTGCTGAGTTTCATCAATGCCTTTATTCTTCTCACCCACTTATTCAGTCATTACTGAGCTATCCTTCATGGTTGATCCTGGAATTTCAGAAATAAACCAGACTTCACTATTGCCCATAAGGAGTTCTCAGGTTGCTATAACTGAGATGCAGTGCTACATGTGAAACAATAGAAGAAAAATATAAGGTCCTTGTGTTTCCTAGCATGTAAGGATATAATAGTATGGATAGTTGTTGTTGATGTTAGGTGCCATCGAGTCGGTATCTGACTCATAATGACCCTATATATAACAGGGGAAACACTATTGTCAGTGCTTCTCTGCTCATAGGTTTTTCAGTGGCAGATTGATTTTTGGGAGTGGGTTTCCAGGTCCTTCTCCCAATAGTACAGCTGGGAATATCCTAAATAGTTACCAAAACAAGGAGGCATAAAAACAACATGCTGTACCCCAACAGCTGCAAATAGTTGAATATCGCTCATGTAAAATATTTCAGGTGAGGAATAGCAGGAAATGAGGCTGGCGTAGGTACTAGCTGGCTGAAGCTCTTGTATGCCATGTTAAGGAGTTAGAATTCATCTTGAATGCAAAGCAAAGTCAGGTTTGTATTTTGTAAAGAATATCAACAGCACTGGAGAAGACACATTAGGGTGGGAGAGTAATGCAGGGAAAGAAGGACTGGCAGAAGAAAAACCACAGCATGTTACCGTGTAAATTCATATACTAGTCATTGCTGTGTAAACTCATCTTCCACACGCTGTCTTTTCCCCTCCCTTACTGTGGGCTAGAATACAGAAGGATGGTAATGAGCCTGCTTCAACCATGAAGAAAAAACAATATCTTAAGAAATTCTGGAAAGTTGGGCGCAGTGGCACATGCCTGTAATCCCAGTGACTTGGAAGGCCGGAGGCAGGAGGATCACAAGTTCGAGACCAGAGGCAGTCTGCATAATTTAGTGAGACCTTGACTAAAAAACAAAGAAAGAAAGAGAGAGAAGAAGAAGAAGAAGAAGAAGAAGAAGAAGAAGAAGAAGAAGAAGAAGAAGAAGAAGAAAAGAAGAAGAAGAAGGGAGGGAGGGAGGGAAGGAAGGAAGGAAGGAAGGAAGGAAGGAAGGAAGGAAAGAAGGAAGGAAGGAAAGAAAGAAATGCTTGGAATACAATATAGAAAGACTCTGGAGCTCTGGTTGACCTCACTCTATAGGACTTTCTATCTTTAGATTACAGGGTAAGAGAGGAACACACAGCATTAAACTACTTTATTTTTAGTTCAGCTTCTTAGCTAGGATTGTATTTTTGTCTCAACATTTTAGCCAATGTCCTAGCTACTGCAGAGGCAATTACAATAGTCCTTGTTTGCACCAAGGTGGTAGGTAGCAGTGAAAGTGGTAATTAGAGTCAGATTCAATTTCATTTGGAAGAAGCACTCATTGTCAGTGGTGATGGATGTCATGTGAGATTCCAGCAAAGGCATGGAGTCAGGAACGATTCAAATTTCAGGATTTAGTACTGGAGAAACAGATGTCATTTGTGGAGATGGGGAGACCAGGAATAGGTTGGTGTTGAGCTTGGTCCACAGAACAAAATTTTAGGTTTTTATCTGCTAGCTACTAGAGTCACATTGGATATAAGAATGTGGAGTTGAAGAGCAAGGTGTAGGCTGGAGAGGTAAATCTGAAATTATAGAGTTGATCTTAAAATCCATTGTCTTGTTTCTTTCCCTAAAACATGCCAGGGGCTTTGCACTTGGTTTCACTATTTTAGGCTCCTTCTCCAGATTTTTCTTTTGGTGGGGAAGGTATGTAAGGGATCAAACCCAGGGCCTCAATTACACTAGGCACTGTACCACTGACCTACACCCCTAGTTCTTTTTGGTTTTGGTTTGTTTTGAGATGGGGTCTCACCAAATTGCCCACCCTCACTTCAAACCCTATGTAAGCCAGGCTAGCCTCAAACTTAAAATCCTCCCGCCTCCGCCTCCCAAGTAGCTGGAATTGCAGGCATGTTCCACCAAACCCAGGAAGATTTTTTTCCAGTATTAGGGATTGAACCCAGGCCCTTGCATATGCTAAGAAAGCACTCTACCACTGACCTGCATCCCTACCCCTTCTGGCTAGTGATTTTTGATACTCTTTCTCTCTCATTGCTTGAGTTTCACAGGTGCTTTCCACTTCTGTGGCTTAACACCATACATTCTGTCCATACTACCCTGCTTTATCTCCTCCATCCCACTTATCAATACCTAAAATTATCTTTATTGACTGAGTTTTCTTTCTTTCTTTCTTTCTTTTTTTTTTTTTTTTTTTTTTTTTTTTTTTTTTTTTTTTTTTTTTTTTTTTTTTTTTTTTTTTTTTTGAGGCAGGGCCTTTCTATTGTAAACATAAAAATTAAAGATATTTTTAAACCCTGTGCTTTAAGAAAACAATAGTTTATTCTGAGCCAAATATGAGTGACCACGGCCCAGGAATACAGATTCAGGTGGTTCTGAATGATATGTTCCACCATGGCCAACATTACATGAACTTTTAGAGCCACAATAAAGGCATCAGTAAAAATATAATGGGTCAATGTGTTTATAAAATACATAATAAAATACATATGTGGAGTAATTGGGTAGGCAGAATACAGCCAAGTGGAGAAATCTACAGATTTAGTGGGGTTTTTTGTTTTGCTTTGTTTTGTTTCAGTACTGATGGGGTGAACTCAGGGCCTTGAACATGCTAGGCAAGTGCTCTACCAAAGAGCTGCACCTCCATTCTCTACCTTTTGTAAGTTTCTATTTTGAGACAGCATCTCACTAAGTTGTACAGGTTGCCTCTTCCTTAAACTTCCAATCCTCCTGCCTCAGCCTCCAGAGTCATCGAATCACAGGCATGCACCACGGCACCTGGTTTAGATGTTGTCTTTATGTCAGACATTCTTAGCTTCGGGGTGGGTGGTGGTTAGGTGTGTCAAGCTTGCTACACATTCCAAGAGTTTTATCCCAAAGCCAAGAGGAGCTGGGTACAGTGGCTCACACCTGTAATCCCAGCAACTCAGGGGGTAGAGGCAGGAGGATCACAGGTTTGAAGCCAGAGGCAGCCTGTGTAAATTAGCAAGACCTGTCTCAAAATAAAAAGTAAAAAGTGGGCTGGAGGTGCAGCTCAGTGGTAGAGCAAAGGATGCAAGAAGTCCTGGGTTTAACTCCCCAGAACCGCAAAAATAAATAAGTAGGTAAATAAATAAATAAAGTCAAGAGGATGTTAGGACAGATCCAGAGGATGATAGTAAATGGCTATTCAAAGAGGCCTATTTTGGTTCTTGACTTACAATATTCCATCTCCTCATAATCAGGATGTTCTGCTCAGCCACAGTCAAGAAAATGCAGGATCTTTAACACAAATGTAACTTCTTCAGAAGACTTCAGTTCACACTACGTAGGCCAGGATGACGTTGAACTTACCATCCTCTTGCCTCAGCATCCCAAGTGCCAGGATTATAGGTGTGCGCCACCACACCTGGCATCTTTGTTAATTTGCTTTTGTACTTCTCAACTCACCACTGAAAGCCCTATGAATAGCAGAGAAGCACTGACAATAGTGTTTCTCATGTTGTACGTAGGGTCCCTATGAGTCGGATACAGACTCAAGGGCACCTAACAACAACTTTTCATCTGCCTCCCACCTAGGGTATTAGCCTCTCACCAGCAGCCTCTGTCTTTACTTGTAGCATCTCCAGCACCTAGAGCAGTCCCTGCCACACAGCCAATGCTCCATAAGTGGCTGTTGACTGTGTGATTGGGGAAGCCTGGGATAAAGTAACCTGGTTGCTGAAAGCCATTTCCCTGGCAATACCTGCCAACTGGAGATGCACTTCCACTAATGAACTTGTTGGGAAAATACAAATGCTTCCTGGAAAAGTTAATCTTCCATTATATTATAATATGAATGAATTCATTTAATTAGGTTATCTACATAGCAGATAAAGCAGCATTCAGGAAGTCAGCATTCAGAAGCCATGTGTAGTGGCATACACCTGTAATCCCAGCAAGTTTCATGACAGCCTGGGATACATGGTGACACCCTGTCAAAAGAGAGGAAGAAAGAAAGAAAGAAGAGAGAAGGGGGAGAGAGGGAAAAAGAAAGAGAGAGAAAGGAAGGAAAGAAGGCAGGCAGGAAATGAAATGAGAAGGAAGGAAGAGAAATGAAAAGAGAAAAGAAAAAAGAAAGAAAAAAAGGAAAGAAACGAGAAGTAAGCATTCTGGTTGAAATGGGAGGGATATCTTGAAGGAGAGGTTCAGAGACCTGGGTGGCACCTAGGACAAGAGTCAGAGTGCAGAATGGGAGCCCGTGTTACTGGTTCAAAGAGAGAAAGGGGAAAGAAATAGGAACTATGTAGAAAAGAGGTGGCTGATGGGGCTCAGAACACCGCAACCCCTAACAGGAGTGTAGGAGATGAGGATATGCCACCTCAAAATATGCCTGTTGGGATGTGGATTATTGTGAGCTGGTTACTTTGAGAAATAGCAGACAGAGGGGTAGCTCTGGAAAGTCATCCTTTATAAGGAAATTTGTCTCCCTCCGTATAGGCCTTTGCTTTCTGCACCAGAAGAAGTGACTAAATCTGTGGAGATTTAAACCGTGGAGAAGGTACGGACTAAGTCTGCCTAGCAAAGCTGCAGCTTGCTAGGACACTTTTCCTGAATGTTCTACTGGACCTTTCCCTACATTCTTCTTTCTTTGTTTCAGAAAAGGATCGTATTTAAGCCTGAAGTTTCACCTTTTTCTGGGAAATTCACTCTAGAGATAATCATTTCTCTGGGGTTTCTGCCACATGTTCGTGAAGTGTACATGTTAGTAAACTCTTGTTTGTTTTTCTCTTGTTAATCTGTCCAGGGAGTCTCAGTTCAGAACAACAAAGAGTCAATAGAAAATTATTTTTCCTCCTCTACATAACCAAAGCTATTTTTTTTTCCGGTACTGGGGGTTGAACCCAGGCCTCAAACTTGTGTGCTTGACCGAAGTTAATTTTGTGGTCTTATCACATCTCTTAAGGCCCAAGGTACAATGTGTGCTAAGTCTGAGTTAAAAGGTAAGCCCTGCCATTCAGTTAGGTTTCTTACCCTTTTTCAAACTCAGATTTTTAAACAAGGCAATGCAGTTTATGATTTAGTGCTTGTCTTCAGCTAGTAGCAAAATAGAAGACCTTCACCTACTGGGGAAGAGACGACTACATCACAACCTTTCCTTTCTTCACAGGGAGATGTTAGTCCTTAAGGTACATTTATCCAACTCTTCATTTTTTGACAAACATAAAAGTCTCATGTCCTCACTTGATGTTATCTGAACCATAATACTGTGATTAAAACTAGATCAGAGCATGAGTCAAAGGAGCAGAAAGGTTTTAGAGTATCCATATTTTAACTTTTAGCCATATGATACTGTCACCCAAGAAAGAACTCAGCCTAGTTAAGAACAAAGAAAATTACATCTATCTGGGGCTAATTAGATCTGCAATATGGGAAAACAGAATCAAATCATCTTCAGGATGTGCTGTGAAGTTTTACAAATTGGTAGTTATATTTATAGCTTTAAACTGCAAGGGAGTTGGAAGTTACATCACTTGTTAGGAATTACCATTAGTGCTGGCTAAAATTAAGCTTTCTTGTAACAAAGATTGAGTGCCATCTCAGTTTCTGGGTATTTTGGGGGAAAGGTCTGTTATACAGAAGGTCAGCAGTAGTTAACAATATTTCAAAGGTCAAGTTGATTCTGGGTAAGTGGGGAGGAATGTCTGCAGCCCAGTTCAAAGGTTCAGCTGCAGATGTGTCTGACATCAGATTAACAATGCCCTCAACACACCTTTAGCCACCTTATTTTCAACAAAGGAGCAAAGCAAGTAAGCTGGAAAAAAGACAGCCTTTTCAATAAATGGTACTGGGAACATGGTCATCCACATGCAGAAAAATGAAAACTGACCCTCATCTCTCAATATACACTAGAGTTAACTCAAAATGGATAAAAGATCTCAACTTAAAACCAGGAACTTTAAAACTTATAGATGGCAAGATAGTCAATACACTCCACCATATAGGCATAGGAAAGTATTTCCTTAATTGGACTCCAATTGCTCAAGAAATTGCAACAAGAATAGATAAATGGGATTACGTGAAATTAAAAAGCTTCTGCACAGCAAAAGAAATAATTAACAGAGTCAAGGAAACCCCCACGGAATGGCAAAAAATCTTCACATTTTATACATCAGACAAAGGTCTAATTACTAGAATTTATAAAGAACTCAAGAAAAAACTCCCCCAAAAAACAAATAACCCAATACCCAAATGGGCAAAGGAACTGAGTAGAAACTTCTCACATGAAGAGGTCTGTAAAGCCATGAAGTACATGAAAAAATGCTCAGTATCCCTAGCCATTAGGGGAATGCAAATTAAAACAACTCTGAGATTTCACCTTACACCAGTAAGAATGGCCAAGATCAATAAAACAAATAACAAGAAATGCTAGCGAGGTTGCGGGGGAAAAGGGAACACTCTTACATTGTTGGTGGAGCTGTAAATTGGTCCAACCACTGTGGAAATCAATATGGAGATATCTTAAAAAACTGAAAATAGATCTACCATATGACCCAGCTATAACACTATTGGGAATTTACCCAAAGGGAGATGGGTCATCATACCACTGAGACACCTGCATCTCCATGTTCAATGCAGCACTTTTTCACAATAGCAAGGATATGGAATCAACCAAAGTGCCCTTCAACAGAAAAATGGATAAAAAAAACTATGGTACATATACACAATGGAATACTACTCAGCAATAAAAAAAAATGAAATAATGCCATTTGCAGCAAAATGGATGGAATTAGAGAAAATTATTTTAAGTGAACGAACTCAAGCTCAGAAAGAGAAACACCACATATTCTCACTCATATAATTCAAAATTATAAGAAGGAAAAATCCTATACAAAGGTTGGATCAAAAGAAAAGAAAAGAAAGCTAAGAATGGTGTTTATAAATGGTCTAGAAAATACATGCAATAGTTCTGACAAGGTAAAAACAAAGTTTACTGCGGGAAAAGTTTCTATCTTAAAAAGAACTGGAACCCAAGGATATATAGAAAAATATTACCATAAAAAGAGAAGTAAATGATAGAGAAGTCTTTGATGGGGGGTGGGCTGGGGGGGAAGCATACAAGAGGGCAAGGGGGAACCTATATGAATAATGTACAACGAAATGCATGTATGGAAATGTCACAATGAAAAGCATGTCAGAATGAATCACATTAAGGTGTACATTAAAAATTTTCAATTGAAAACAAACAAACAAACAAAAATGCCCTCCAGACTCCATTTTAAGTGCCAAGAACCAAGAACAGATACTATTCCATTTTGATTTTTTTCCCTTGATAATATCACTTGACCTTTGCACTGACCTGCTTACTATAGTGCCCTTCTTTCCTATTAGTGTGAAAAACAAAGAGAGGACAGTGTAAATTACCCTTAATAAAAATAATCTTGGTCGGGTGCAGTGGCTCACACCTGTAATCCCAGTGATTTGGGAGGCTGAGGCAGGAGGATCGCAGGTTTGAGGCCAGAGGCAGCCTGTGTAACTTGGGGAGACCCTGTTTCAAGATAAAAAATTAAAAATGGGCTGGGGTGCAGCTCAGTGGTAGAGCACTTGCAAACTATGTGCAAAGCCTTGGGTTCAACCTCCAAGTACTGCAAAAAGCATATATACATATATATATATGCATACACACACACACACACACACACACACACACACACACACACACACACGACTTTGCTTTCATTAAAATGTAAACCCCTCTCAGAACACATATTCCCCAAACCTTGCCCACTGCCATTAAGAACACCACTATTTAAGAACTCTAAAGTTCTCCAAAACTGAATTCCAGTTAGCACAGTCACTGCTTGTCCAGTTGAGCCTCACTTGTTCAGCCTTGTTTCTCTCCAAACTGTCAGCATTCTCTTTTCTAGTCAGAGGTGGAGAGAAAAAAAGAAAATGAAGTGAAAACAAAGGAAATTGGCGAACAAGTTGAGCTAACTTGTCAAGTATGTGTGAGGCCCTGGGTTTTACCTCAAAGCAAGCAAGGAAGGAAGGAAGGAAGGAAGGAAGGAAGGAAGGGAGGGAGGGAGGGAAACAAATGAAGAAAGAAAGAAATGAAGAAAGAAAGAAATGAAGAAAGAAAGAAATGAAAGAAAGAGAAAGAAAGAAAGAAAGAAAGAAAGAAAGAAAGAAAGAAAGAAAGAAAGAAAGAAAGAGGAAAGAGAGAGGAAAGGAGGAAGGGAAAGGAAGGAAGAGAGGAAAGGAAGAAGGGAAAGGAATGAAGAGAAAGGAAGAAAGGACAAGGAAGGAAGGAGGGAAGGAAGGAAGGAGGGAAGGAAGGTAGGAAAATGTAAATAGTGACAGGTGGGTTACTCTTTCAGTGCTGACCACCCTAATTCTCATCCTCAAGGTCAAATCATTGCTACCACTTTCTAGAGTATCCTTCTAGGGCTGTTCTATCCATATACAAACTTTTCATGCCAGTGTCAGTATATTTTACGCACTGTTGCAGATCATAGTTTATTTTACATAACAGTATGTCTTAGTGAGGGCTGGGCTTTAGCTCAGTTGGTAGAGTGCTGCTCCACACTTCCTGAGGACCTGGTTCAAACCCTTGCACCACAAAAATGGGAGAAGGACATGGCAATCCACTCCTTAAGCAATCCCAAAACTGTCAGCCATTGAAAACCCTATGAAGGTTGCTGTGAGTGGACAGAACACGACGGCACCTAGCAACAACAACATGTCTTGGTGAACATCTTGTATCTGAAACGTGGATTTGCTTTATTTTTCAAAAGTTGCATGGTATATCTATTGTATGAGTATGTATATCACAATTTATTTAACCTGTTCCCTACTGATGGACATTTACTTTGTTTCCAGGCTTCTGCAATTACCAAGAGTGCTGCTAAGAATACAATGATGATGTGTACCAAATCCAAGGACTTGTACATTCTAGACTAACACTCTACCACTGAGCTTTACCCTAGCCTGGAATATTCTTGTATACATTGCTTCTTGCACATGTGTAAATGTATGTATGAGATAAATTCATAAAAGTGAGATTGCAGCTGGACACCTTGGGTCACACCTGTAATCCCAGCCACCTGGGAGGCTGAGGCAGGAGGATCTCAAGTTTGAGGCCAGAGGCAGCCTGTGCAATTTAGCAAGACCTTATCTTAAAATAAAAAATTAAAAAATGTATAAAGGGCACTGAGGGTGCAGCTCAGCAGTGGAGCACTTGCCTAGCATGTGTGAAGCCCTGGATTTGACCCTCTAATACCAAGTAAAAAAAAAAAGTGAAATGTCTAGACCAGGGCTGTGTGTATTTTTCATTTTGATATATAATCTCAAATTGTTTTCCCTTGGAATTTGGCAGAGATTCTGAAACTGCCTTTCACTTAGAGTGTAACAATTTCACACCCACCACTAATGTATAGGGGAAATGCTGGCTCCATAATTCATAATGCCTCGTGGACACTTCCTTCAGTGAACACCAGATGGCAGAACACACCTAACATATGCCAGGGGGGTCTTGCCGATAAACTGAAAAGACTTGAAACCTCATTTGGTTATGTAGATTCAGTAGATGAAATTGGCTAACAAGTTGAGCGTTAATGAATCTCTATACATAGATGTTTCAATTTATCATCAATAGCAGATGGTAGTCTGGGCTGTTTTCCTCTTTTACTTGAAGAAACACTAAAAGAGATTCTTCTTTTTTGCTCCATAATCTTTCCCTATTACTCAAGCAGTACCTTTTCTTCAACTGAATGGAAAATTTGTGAATGGTATAGAGAACACAAGTTAGGCATAATAATTCTTGGAATTTCATTTATGTGTGAAAGTGACTTACTTAGTTCATGTTGCTACAACAAAGAAATGTATGAGCATATGTAAGTCACATAAGAATATTTCCTCAAACAAATAGAAATGAATAATTAAAGTTGATATATTTACTATGATAATGCTTCCATTTGGCAAAACACCAGCAAACCAATTTTGTAGTAAAAAGACATTACTATTTTTTTTTTCCTGGAGAGTATGTCATTTGAGCAGAATAAATACAATTAGAGCTGTATCTGCAATGCAACTTATGGATATACTTTCAGATGTGAGTGTAGACATCTGTTCCCAGACCACATATACACAATGGAGAAAGGACTTGTTGACTTACATATACTCACCTGTAAACCCCTTTGTAGTCTGCAGGGGCAGGGAATACTTTTCAATCAATCTGTCATTTCCCTCAAAGGTATACAGGTAAGAAGTTAATAAAATTGGTCTTCTAAGCTACCTGTAGCCTGCAACCATACCACTGTGGTGTCTGATCCCATCAGATCTCTGAAGCTAAGCAGAGTTGGGCCTGGTTAGTACTTGGTTGGGAACTGCCTGGGAACACCAGATACTATAGGCTTGGGAGAAAGACCTGGCAACCCATTCCCAAAAGACAGCCATTGAAAACACTATGACTAGCAGAGAGGCACTAACAATACTGTTTTGCCTGTTGTATGTAGGGTCGCTATGAGTCAAACACCAACTTGACAGTGCCTAACAACAAAAACAAGATGAGATGCAAATAATTCTAGGGACAAAATAATCTAGGTGCTATAGTCCCTTGGTACACTAAAAATCCTGAAGCTAAGCAGGAAAAGGACCTTGCCTCAAAGAGGAATAAACTAAGGATCATGAATACCTCATAAGTGTTAGATCTTTCACAACTGCCATGCCATGTAATGTGTATTACAACTTTATGAGGTAGAAGTTATTATGCTTGTGTTTCAGATAGAGAAACTATAGTTTAGAGAAGTAAATAACCCTCAAATTACCATAACCACTGAGAATCTGAGCAGGGATTTGGACCCGGTCTATCTTATCTCCTAGACCAGTGGTTCTCAGCACGTGGCCCCCAGGCCAGCAGCAGCAACAGCACCAGCATAACCTGGAAGTTTCTTTTTTAATGCAAACTCTCGGGACTGAACCTAATTCTACTGAAGCAAAAACTCCAGGGATGGGACCAAGTAATCTGTATTTTAATAAGCCCCCCCACCCCTGAGATTATGATACAAGTTCAAATTTGAGAACCACTGTCCTGGACACATTCTTCCACAACATCCTTATTGTTAGGTGCCATCAAGTTGGATCCAATTCATAGCAACCCAGTGTAAAACAGAAAGAAACACTCCCCGATGCTGTGCCATGCTCAGCACTATTGTTAGTGCTTCTCTGCTATTCATAGGGTTTTTGATGTCTTCTTATTTCAGGAGTGGGCTGCCAAGTCCTTCTCCCAAGCTGCAGCACATGGTATTCCCAGGAGGTCACCCATCCAAGTACTAACCAGGCCTGACCTCGCTTAGCTTCAGAGATCTGACAGGATCCGATGCTAGGGTGGTGTGGCTGTAGGCACAACGTCCTAATACATGGGGAAAATGCAGAAAGGAAGGCAAGGAGTCTGTGGTGCCTTCATGGTGATACACTGATGGGAGAACTAGGCACCATCATGAGCCATGGTGCTTTGAGTCCTCAGAATAGCCATTCAAGTTAGGGTAGCTTTGTTTGTTTCTTTTACATTGAAACTGAAGCTAAAGATAATCCTCCTTTGTTGAAACTGCAATACCAACAAGACACAGTTACTACTTGAATCTATCTGATTCTACAGCTTAAATGTCCATAAGCCACTAAAAATTTCTATCCTAACAGTGATATTGATTGGCTAAGCCTGGTCTATCCTGAGGGTACTCTCCACACCCAACTGGCATAAGCTAGATTGTGTATTTTCCCAGCCTAAATCTAGATGAATAATACCAAATGAGAGGGATGCTGCTAGAAGCATATTAAAAAGAAACAAAAGTAACAAAAGCCAGATAGATATTGTAGTCTTGAAAGAGATAGCAAAAATTGGTAACTTTTAAAAATATTTTAAGGCTATATCACTTTAGAATTCAAAAATAATAAAAGTTAATTATAAAAGGTTGGAAGTCTCAGGCTATCTTGTATAAGGATCAATACTTTAATGGTTCTTGAACCTATCATTGTAATAATCAATATGATAATGATGAAAATTGTTAGGTGCCATCAAGCAACTGAGCTAAACCCAGCACAATGGTGAAAAGAGGTTGAGTTTGCCACATAATGGTATATGAAGTGCATTGAGAAAGGTCTGCGTAAGAAACGGCTAAAGTAAGAAATATGCTGGCTCTTGATTCAAGATACAAATCATCTGTGTAATTTTTCCATGCAGAATATTGCATTCTTCAGGGCTGCTATTGCCTCAAACCAAGTCGGTCTTTACCTCTTAAATCTTCCTTCTGTGGCTTGAAATTTTGTTCCAAAATTCGCGTTGAAACTGAATTCTCAAAGCAACAGTTTAAGAGGCGGGGCTTCTATGAGGTGATTAGGTCATGAGCGCTTTCCCTTCTTGATAGGATTAGTGCTCTTATAAAGGCAATTGCCTTTCCACCATGTGAGGACACAGCATTGATCCTGGCCACCTCATGAAGACAGAACAATGGTCTGCCATCTTGGAAGCAGAGAGGAAGTCCTCACCAGACACAGAATCTGCTTTTGCCCTGATTTTGGACTTCCCAACGTCAAGAACTGTGAGAAATAAATTTCTGTTGTTTATCATATTTCTGTTACAGCAAAAGGAATGTATTAAAACATTCTCTTTCTTTTTGTTCCATTTTTATCATTAAAAGGACTTCTTATTGTGTGCAGCCCTAGAGTTCACACTTCCAAAATCAAAGACAGAAAAAGGAGAGAGCTGAGATCCTGACCCAGAACCAATTTCATGAAAAATGTCAAAGCTTAGATTTAAGTTATTAAACCACAGTTATTAAATTTCAGAAATAACTGAAATAACAGATTAGAATCTGACCTATCCCTTTATCCTGATATAGTAAAAGAGGCCCCATAAGACTGCTCTAGAAGAGACTTCAAACACCATTTACACCATGGCTGCTACTGTGGGTTTGGTCACTTGTCAGAGAATTATTTGTATGTTTGTTTTGGCAATATTCATAACCAGGACTTTTTATTTGCTGAGTTATCCCATGTTTTAATAGTCACAAATAATTTCTAGTTAACCAACTATCAGTCTTTGTTGCCTAAGAGGTATACAGATAATCCAGGAAAATGGCAGCAAAGGTAGGCCAGTAGGCCCACAGGAGGGTTCTGCCCCACCAGCATCCCTCAGCACAAGCTGCAAGTGCCAGCCAATGCTGAGCCAATGCTGAGCCATATTCAGCCAATGCCAAACAACATCACAATCCTTCAGAGCTCCTGCTGGGTCTTGCCTGGGTAGTCAATGAAGTCTCACCTGGGGAAGAAAAGAATGTTCCTTCCTGAATCAGGCTGGACTCATTACTGACTCCTCTGCACTTGGATTGAAGCAACAGGATAGCAATTTAGAGATAGCGGATCTACAGCACATCAAGGCAGGCTGCTGAGCAGGTGCAACATGACCAAATTCAAGGGAACCCCTTAAGTGGCTCCTGCCAGCAACAAGGGTTTCAGTCTTTATACCAGTGCCATCCGAACAAGCCCTGTACAAAGTGCAGATCACAAAGCAGCAGCATTTTTCCATGTAGGATAACTTGTCGTGTTGGAAAAAAAAAAAAGCAGTAGAAGAGATAACCATTTCAGAGCCCTGCTCAGCTCCTCACCCAGAAATTACTCTCTGCCTCGCCTCCCACCCATGACTCACTAGCAACCCTTTTTCTTTAATCTTCTTACTGATACTGGTATACAGAGCTACCACATGTTATCTTCTGCAATCCTCATGATGCTCTGACATAAGCACTATAATTTCCCTTCCACTCAGATGTAGAAATGGAGGCTCACAGAAGGTAAACATCTTGCCCAAGGTCATACTGTTGTCATGAGGTAGAGCTAGGATTCAGACTCAGGCACTGAGACTCCAGAATCTGCATGTGACCCTCCCTCACCCTTGCTATTCAGGACAAGGATATGGGCAGCAGGGTAGGTATTGGCCATCACCTGGGAGCTTGCAAGACACGCAGAATGTCCAGAGTCATCCCTAGAAGCAGACTAAAACAGTGGGGAAGGGAAGCTGGTGTGGGAATGGGAAGAAATGGATTGGGAGAGATTGGTCAACGGGGACAAAGTTATAGTGTGATAGGAGGAATATGCTCTTATGTTCTATTGCACAGTAAGGCAACTGTGGTTAAAAATACTGTATTGAGTATTTCAACATAGCGAGAGAAGAGAGGACTTTAAGTGTTCTCAC
Organism: Pedetes capensis; assembly: GCA_007922755.1. Classification (NCBI taxonomy): domain Eukaryota; kingdom Metazoa; phylum Chordata; class Mammalia; order Rodentia; family Pedetidae; genus Pedetes; species Pedetes capensis. The sequence continues at coordinate 68,179 of VMDO01004659.1, read as the reverse complement.
CATGAAGAAATGATAAACCTATGAGATGGTGGATATGCTAATTAACCTGGTTCGATTGTTATGCAATGTATACATGTATCAATACATCACACTAAACCCCACAAAAGTATACATAGTTATGTGTCAATTCAAAACAAAATATATTTTTTTAAAAAAGGAATGTGAACTCTCTAGTCCCTCTGTCACACCAATACTAGGAGAGAATCTGATCTTCTGTTTATTAAACCTTGAGTGGGGTCAGCATACCCCATGCCTGCTTCCCGCTGCTGCACCTGCCTCTCTTTCCCATGTACTCCCAATCTATATCCACACAACTGCAACTCAGTGCTGGGGTATGTGGTGACCAGGGCATGCTGGAGCAAAGACAGGTCTTGGGCAGATGGATGTGTAGCTGCAGGGTGAGGCCAGCATCCCAGGATCGGTAGAATCCACAGGGATGCTAAACGGGGGCCAATGCTTCTGCAGACCTGGGAATGCCCTTTATCACCACTTTCCAAGCCTAGCAACATCCCCTGATGTTAATGGGCTTGAGTGCTCACCATTTTAACATTTCTTCTCTATGTCTTTACCAGGACATAACCGCCTACCACTGACCTCTGTTTTGCAGAGGCTTTTAACAGTCCTTAGAGCCTCTTTCTTAAGTGAGTTGGAATTTAAATGCAGTGGCAGAGAATAATTATCCATCTCCAAAGAGATCTGGTGTTAGTGGAGGGTCCCCTGACATCTAATCCACCTAATCCTGGAGTTCATCTCCAGGCCTCTATCCCCTGGGTCCTCTCCAGATTCAATAAATCAGATTCTGCTGGGGTGCAGGGAGGTGCACATGAGGGTGGAGTTCCTTTCAAAATCAATTCTTCCTGGAGGCTGGGGATAGAGCTCAGTGGTAGATCACTTGATTAGGCTGCATGAGGCACTGGGTTTGATCCCCAGCCTCACAAAACAAACAAACAAACAAGCAAACAAACCCTCTTTCTAGGGGCTTTGTGGCATAATCTCAAGAACAACAATTTAAAACAGTTACAGTTGTCCCTCTGCATCCATGGGGAATTGGTTCCAGGACATCCCTCCACCATGAACTGAGCAGCTTTGCTCTACCACAGTCTTAGTGCCATGATGTTCTGCCTCACCAGAGGTCCCAAACCCACAGAATCAGCCAACTAAGGATGACAACCCCTGGCACTGTAGATGAAGACAATCTTTCCCCCCTTTAAAGTTATTTGCTTCAGGCGTTTTGTCACAGTGATGGAAAGTTCAAACAGTGGTCAAATAAAAGATGCTTCATTCCTTTGCCACCTCCCAGCCTTTTAGTGTTAAGTAAGATGGGAAGAGGGAAGACTTGGATTTGGGCACATATTAGAACTGTTTCCATCTGATATGTTACAACGCAGTGGATTGCCACATCCTTTTCCCATGTTTGCAGTGCTGAAGATCAAACCCATGTCCTCACAGAGTGCAAAGCAGCATTCTACCAACTGAGCTAAATCCCAGCCCTCTGAGGTACCTCGGGCAGTCAATTTCATGGAGACAGGAAGGGGACATTGGTTATTGCTGGAGGAGCAGGTACAGAGTGTCTGTCCTGGATGACAACAAAGTTGTGGAAGTGGCTAGTGGTGAGGGATATAGGCATTGTAAAAGGATTTAATGCCACTGGATTTTCCACTTAAACAGGGATAAATTTTTTGTTATGTATACTTTATCACAATAAAAGGGTTTTTTAGAGCACAGCTGTCATTTACTAGCTGTATTGTTTCTCTGAGCTATAATTTCTTTACCTGTAAAATGAGTATAATAACATCTACCATCCATGTTTTTGTGAAGGTCTGATAGTGTTAGCTAAATAAAGCAGCATATTTGTCTCTTCATGGAAACTTGGAGAGTAGAGATCTTCACATATGATGAGTGATGGGACATTTGGATTTATAATACCTACTGGGATTAACAGAGTCTGGGAGTTAGCTCAGTTGGTAGAGTGCCACACTACACTCTCTGAGGACCCAGGTTCAATCCCCAGCACCACAAAAAAGTGGCAATCCACTCCCAAAATAATCAGCCATTGAAAACCTAGGAGGGTCACCAGGAGTCAGACCTGACTTGATGGCAGCTAACAACAACCACAACCACCACAAAGTGGGATTAACACTCTGATCAAATCAAACGGGGCAGGCGGGCTAGTGCCCCTGGACTGAAACCTCTAAAACAAGGAGCTCAAATAAATCTTCCTTCCTTCAAGTCCATTTTATCAGGTTTTTTGTCACAGCAACAGAAGGCTAACACAGACACCTAGATGACCAAAGGGGAGGAAGTGGCCCTCACCCTGCTCCCATCCCACCCCCACCAAACATGAGCCACTGCACAGAGCATACTTTTCCTGGATTTCCAGGGGAACCCACTTACTTTAGCTGCAAAGAAAGGCTGAACTTCACTTACAAACAGTCACTTCTATAATACTGTCTGGCCCTAGGATTTATGTTACCATCTCTAGGATAAAAACCTCAAAACTACAATTTTGCTGACTGTATTCTAAATATGTATGAAGTAGGGTTCTGGGCTGTTAGTAACAGCAAAGAGCTGGTAATCATGAGTACAGAAAGAACATATTGGAAGGATGTCAGGGAGCTCATGGATTCTCCAGGAAGGCTGCACAGCCAGGCCTGGGAAAGGCACAGCCAAGGGAATCAAGGCAGCAGGAAGCCCAGTGATGGTGCTGTCAGCGTGATTCCAAACATGACCACCTTGAATAACCCCCCATCTTGGTTTAAATCTAATAGAATTCTTTTATTTTTAAACAAAACCACTGATTTTTTTAAAAAAATCACCTTAACCATTTTTAATTGTACAATTCAATGACATTATGTATGTCCACATTGCTGTGTAACCCTCACCACCATCCAGCTCCAGACCTTATCCTTTTTTCTGAACTGAAACTCTGTACTCATTAAATAATAACTCCCTGTTTGTCCCTGACCCCAGGCCCTAGCACCTACCAATCTACTTTCGGTCTCTGTGAATTTTTTTTGTGTGTGTGGTAGTGGGGCTTGGACCCCGGGCCTTGGGCTTGCATGCTCTGCAAGTGCTGGACCACTGAGCTGTAGCCTCAGCCCATTTTTTACTTTTTTGAGACAGGGTCTTGCTAAGCTATGCAGACTGCCTCTGGTCTCGAACTTCTTGCAATCCTCCTGCCTCCACCTCCTGAGCTGCTGGGATTACAGACATGCACAACCGTGCCCTGCTGTCTCTGTGAATTTGATGAATCAGCTACTTCAATAAATAGAAGCATATAGTGTGTGTCTTTTTGTGTCTTGACTTATTTCACTTAGTACAATGCCTTTAAGATTTACTCATAAGCTGAGCATGGTGACGCATGCCTGTCATCCCAGCAGCTCAGGAGGCAGAGGCAGGAGAATTGTAAGCTCAAGGCCAGAGGCAGTCTGTGCGATTTAGTGAAACCCTGTCTCAAAAAGTAAAAAAAAAAAAAAAAAAAAAAAAACTAGGGCTGGGGGTGTAGCTCAGTGGTAGAGCACTTGCAAAGCATGCGAGTGCCAGGCACCCTGGGTTCAATCCCCAGTACTGAAAAAAAAAAAATGTTTATCCCCATTGGGGCATGCATCCATACTTCATTCCATTTCATAACTGAATAATATTCCATCAATATAGATATGCCACATTTTATTTACTCATTCAGCGTTTGATTTGGACTGTTTCCATCTTTTGACTGTTATGAATAGTGTTGCTATAAATATTCATGCACAAGCTTTTCTGTAGACTTATGTTTTCATTTTTCTTGGGCATCTGATGAGGAGTGGAACTGCTCTAGCTATCAGGGTTTGTTTGTTTTTGTCTTTTCAGTAGTGAGGGGTTGAATCCAGAGCCTTGCTCATGCCAGGCAAGTGCTCTACCACTGAGCTGCAACCCAGTCCCTTTGTTATATTTTTTTATTTTGAGTCAAGGTCTTGCTAAGTTTCACAGGCTGCCTCTGGCCTTGAACTTGTGATCCTCCTGCCTCAGCCTCCTGAGTTGCTGGGTTACAGGCGTGCATCACAGTACCTGGTTGGTGGTTTTTGTTTTTCCTTTCTTAGACAGTCTCTCTATGTAGCCCTAGCTGGCCTCAAACTCATGATCCTCCTGCCTCAGCCTCCTGAGTACTGGGGTTACAGGCATAAGCCACCACACCTCACTTTCTAACTATCTGTCTCAGAGGGAAAACTATGAGATTTATTCCATATCATTCACTAGATAACACCCAACAGGGTGGAGACCCTGTGCCTGCTCCCTGGGATGACTTTCAAAATAAACAGCAAGCATTTGTCTCTGGCTCTGCTTTCAGGCAATCCAAATTAAGATGTGAAAGCCCATGATTGTCTGAATCTGTTCACCTACCTGCTCTCCAGGTGTCAGGGAGAAGAAGCCTGTGGTCTCTTCACCTGCCATAAAGGCAGATGGGGCCCGCTGCCCACGGTGTCTGCTGTAAGGCAAGAAAAATCAAATAACAACAACAACAAAAAACAAAAAACAAAAAACAAAAAAAAGACAGAAGTCCACTACAAGTTGATCCCAGGGTGTGGAGGAAGAGGACTGATGTGTTCAGTGCATATTTATGCTTACAGGAACCTTCTTTATCCAATTTACTTCCCACAACAGCCCCAAGAGGTGAGTGCTCTCAGAGAGGTTGGTAATTTTCTCGGGGTTGTCCAGGAAGTGGAGCAGTCCAGATCAGCAGCCAGTGTGTCTGATTCCCACAGCTGTCCTCTTTGACCTCTTTCTGCCCTCCCCATAGTGGTCCTCCCAGCAAGGCAGTAATTCCACAATGGCACTGAAGTGAGAGTGTCTTTTTGGCTCCACATCCAACTGCAAATGCAGCCAGGGCTGTTTCTTCGCTCCTGTGAACTTCCCAATCCTGGCAAGTGCATGGCTCTTCTCTTTTTCCCTGGATAGAATGCATTTGCTTTTCAGCAATCGTTCATTGAACATGGTTCTACATTTTTGCATCCTTGACACATTGCCTCCAATGCAGTCCTGCGGGGCAAGGATGGTCCTTGTTGAAGAGGAAGGTCCAAAGCAAGGCAGCATTTCTTGGGTAATGAGCTGCTTTTGCTTATTCCTGAGTTCGAATTAAGCCTGCCTCAGTGATAAATGTTACAACCCCCCCAACACCTGCTGCTGTGTGTTGTTCCTGCGAGCTGTAAGTGATAACATTCAGCTTCCAGGCTTTGCAGTGGATCATTTGTCTTATTAAATGCCTTTAGATGTATGATAACAGGAAAAACAAAACCCTAGGTTGTAATAACAATGAAAAAAAATGAAGGCATCAGTATTTGATGGAAAAAATAGCAGATTAGGGCAGAAAACCTGAGTTTGAGTCCAGATTCTATCACATTCGAGCTGTGTGAGTTTGATTAAATCACTTAACTTCTCTGAACCTCAATGTCCTTATCTACAAAATTAGATTTTAGTCAAGATCAAATAAAATTATGCTTGTGAAAGTTTTATACAAAAGGTAGCTTTGTTATTACTGTTTCTACAAATAAAGACAATGATATATATTTCTACTTTCTTTTTTCTTTTTCTTTTTTTTTCTTTTCTTTCTTTTTTTTTT